>JADLZN010007246.1:0-192266 GCA_018155175.1 Sinocyclocheilus anophthalmus
ATCAGACGAAATCAAGCAAGCCTGGACATTATCTACCCTGTGGTTTTTGTCCACCACATAAAGTGTGTACAAATAGGCCTTTTATATAACCATCTCCTGCTTAGCTTTTAAAACTCAGCCCGGTCCAACGTCGAGGAGCATTAACGACATACAAAACAGACTCATTCGCATCACTAACATAAATTGCTGAGAAACAATGAAGGAAAAAAACTGAGGCTTCCCCCAGCATAGCTCGAAACCATTAAGCAAGGTCAAAAGATAGCACATATTATCTTCAAGGTACAGCTGGAGCTTTAGTCAACAAGCATGTTTATCTATTATGGATGTTACAGGGAGAGGCCGTCATGTCACTCTACACATACAGTGCAGCTCAAGTTGCTTATTAAAAAATACAGGCTTATTGGTTCTGCGTTTGCTGTCATGTGGTCGGATTAGTGGCTAAACATTACTGAAGGGGGTGGTGGTGCTGCTGTAGCTAACTAGAACTTTGTTTTTTTATTCTGGTGCAGTGAAAGCTTCTAAGAACATAATGAGCACAGATCAGAGGAGGACACTGAAGTATCTATTGACCTGACTTGACCGTGTCTTTGGTATTAATATGATAAATCATCTTTGTTATAGTTGTTTTCTTTCTTTTGACCTCATTTGTAATTATTAACATACTAATACGCAAAACAAAACCCGGGTCATCATATGATTACTTCTTACCTATAAAATTAAACAAACTTCTATTTATATTTTATGCAGTAATGTATATAACTAGGCTTGGAACTAAATATAATTAAAGTATAACGCAAATGAAAAGCAGAGGAATTCATAGTAGAGCGTATTTTTATGTCACTGCACTTTTAATGCAATTTTAATGCATTTTTACCACCAAGTGCCCCACATTTCTGACACTGAAAGACTGTCAGCTGCATTATTGTGACTGAAAGTTATTAAAAACGTTCTGGCATATCAAATGGGGTAGTTATAAAAATTAAACAAAAGACTGACCAACATATTTACTTCTACTTTTCACTCTTTCTCCTGGGTCACATATGATTGGCAATAGAACATTCATTATCGAGGTCCTGTTGCAAGCGCGAGGAAGTCTTCTCGCATTCTGATTGGGTCAGACGACATTCTACCCCGCCTGACTGACCAATGAGCGATGACATCGGGACGGCGTCCAAGCGTTTAAAGGACTAACAACAATACGACAGAGCACGTGACGCCAACAAAAATACACCTTTAACGTCCAATCATCTACAAGAAGCGCTTGAGTTGAGATAAGGCTAACTGGCCAAGTGCCCCGTCCAGCTGGCGTAGACGACACGTTTTACCGCTGAGGTATTGATATTACTGGAATCTGTGCTGTCGAGCCGACGGTGACAAATTGTGTATTGATTACTGAACTGCGTTTAACTTGCAAAAAGACGGCTTACGAGGAATTGCCTTTACGTGAGGCAAACATGACATTTAAAGGGATAGTTCCCCTAAAAGAAATGCTGTCATCTCATCCGCATGCTGTTTAAAACGCGGCTGACTTTCTTTCTTTCATAGAACACAAAAGGAAAGGTTAGTGACTGACACTAACCTGACACTAACAGTCACTAACCTTTCCTTTTGTGTTCTATGAAAGAAAGTAAGGCGCCGCGTTTTAAACAGCATGCGGCTGCGAGACAGCATTTTTGGGTGAACTATCCATTTAAATGTCATGTTTGCCTCACGTAAAGGTAATTCCTCGTTCAAGTCCCCATTCACTTACATTGCATGTTTGTTTTTTTCCCAACAATGAAAGTGAATGAGGACTGAGGCTGTCATTGAATAGAACATCTTCCTTTTGTGTTCCGCGGAAGAAACAAAGTCGTAGAGGTTTGTAACAACATAAATAGTGATTTAAAAACATCATTTGGATGTAATATATGTCAGGCAATTTCCATAGGCCTATTTAAGTTAATCAATTCAAGAAGCAATTATAAACTTAACCTTAAACACCACATATAGAGACAACACTAGGTTACATACGCTTTTTTTTTTAGTTCACTAAACCTTTGCTGTAAATTGAGGCGTTACTCTCGAATATGAGTCAAATAAAATATTTGATAGGGAAATGAAGAGGCAGCAATCTCAAAGGCTATCTCAATTACTAAATGCTACTCAAGGTTTATAGTTCATAAGATCGAGCTTGAGCCTTGAGCCCCTCTCAGACCGTAAGATCCCCGTGAGTGTTACGAGTCAAAGAAACAATTATCATCTTCGGTTTAAAATGATCATAATTATAATAAGTAATGCAGTGTTTAGCATTAAGACAGTGCCATGTTATATTTCGTATCATTTGCCAGAAGGAATAAAGCGGCGACTTTGAATCTAAAGTGGAAAACAGGAGCTTTCGTAAAGCCAATTCCAACTGGCTTAACGAGAAAAATAATAATAATAACACGACTGACATGTTCTTTTATTTTGTAACAGCTTAGAAAAAATAAAGAAGCAAAACTAAATAAAACGAACAGTAAAAACTGGATGTGTCCGATTTCCTCCTGTTACTATCTGTCCCTAGTAAGACAGCATATGGCACTTAAAGCGACGGACTCTGGTTAAATAAATCAACACTTTACAAACAACTAACGGGAGGAAATGTTTTGAAGTTCTGAACTTTTCTTTCTGTTCCATTGATGTCAGTGGAGCAAATAAACACGAAATAAAACTAAATGCGTTACCTTGAGATTCTTATAAGCCTCCAGCGTCCGGATGGCCGTGTCGGTTAGCTTGACGTGAAAAATGGTTTTATTGGGAATGCTTTTATTAATCTTTCCACAGGAGAGTCCATACCGATGCTCCTGTCTCAACGCTGCCATGTCTGGAACTGAGGTGAACTAGCGACATTCTAGTTCAAGCGTCACTCTCCGCTGGGCGGGGTTATGAGAGCGTTGGGGGGACGTCATAGACACACAGACGCACACACACACGCACGTACGCACAAACGATAATCATATGTATTTCAGAATTAGACATAGTGGTCTACCTCAGCTTATTAGGACGATAAAGTTCGATTTAGTGTATTTGACAAGGAATGTAATAAAGAAAAAAACATTCCTAGTTCTACTGGACAGCTTGTACTGAGAATATTAAACATGACTTTTACTCAGAATTGTGTATATCCAAAAAAAAAAAAAAATCAGTTTAAATATTGCAAATTAAGACATATCCCATGACTGCCCGGAGTATCTCCAAATATGTGGATGTGTGCAACCCCACCTGAATAAGAAGTAAGATGATGTAACATTAATCCAGTTCTGGCCGTGCTATATCACCCAGCAAAAACAAAATTCAAATTAAAAAAAAAAAAACGAACTTGGTTAAGACATTTAACTGAAAAAAATTATTTGGCAAAAAAAAAATTAAAGTACAGAAAATCTAAATTAATTAATTTATCATTATTATTATTAAATATCAGAACATATATTCTCCATAGCAGTACTCACCAAGTTTTGTGCATGCGTCATGCATCTTTGTGTGATACAATTTGCCATGTTTCATTGCATTATTACAAATAAAACAATTATGCATGTACATTAGTTTTACACTCCAAGCTTACAACATTTTTTATAATAAAATGTTTGAATAGAGGGTGAAGATATCTATTTTTCTAGGCCGGACATTATATTTGGCCACTACTGTATATAGAGAAGTTCTTAAATTTACGGCCCACTCAACCCCACTTGTTAATTGAAATATACTAACTTCCTAAATACCTGTGAAGGTACACAGTCTTCTTATATACAAATAAATGTAACTTGTAAATAAATTACAGTATATAAATATTACCAGAATTAAATTATACCTGGGCACTGAAGTCATCCAAAAAAATCTCAATTTCATGTATAAACAAAACTCTGCATGTTAAATCAGCTTTTCCGCCTGCAAACCTAATAAAATATTCTCTTGAAACCAGTCAGTTGAAAAACAACAGTTATCAGTCAAAGATAATAACAAACAAATATGGGTATGTCTGAGAGAAATTCATTGCAGCGGCAAATACAAATCTCGGGAATTACATGGTATTAAAGAAATGTTCTGTGAACAAAATGATGAGGGAAAAGCTCAGACTGTCATTTTAAACTAGATTAAAATGTGCATACAGAAAAGTGATTCACTTAATCTAGCCAGGCAATCATCTGCACCCTTTAAGCTTACAAACAGATGAGGTGAAATGGACAGTGAGGGGAAAAATACAGAATTTAGGTTAATTGGAAAGACATAATCCCCAACAGACAAGGTGCTTGGGCCTTTGGATTAAGGAGCTCTCTCGTAGTCTCTAATGGAAACTCTACTTGCCATATGGCTGTCTGAGATACAGGGACATCTGAAGCCGGCTGGACAAACAATATATGTTACCTCAGATTGTGGTTTATAAAAAATGCTGACTCTCTGATTGCTTTGGAATATTATTCCATGAGATTCAATGTTCTGTGTAAATTTACATTAAATATACAGACGTGTACAAGCACTTGCCAAACAGATCCATACCTTAAGTGTCAGAGTCTTAGGAATGGATCTAAGTAGAGATTAAAGTACATGAGATTCACTGGTGTCAGGTTGCACTTTAAATAAGATAAGCAACTTACAGAAAAATAATAGTCAACACATTGTAAATCCAGGATAATGAATAAAATGTTATAACTTACAATATACCTCATATTTCATTCATCAGGACTTGATTTGTAATGAGTTTGTTCTCTGAAACTCCCTTAATTTCCACCTATTTTTCTTATAAATGTTTGGGGATTTTACATTTGGCATTTGCAGAGAATCTAGTTGCCAAGATTCTGCAGTTGTAAGATTTGAGCTAGCCAAGCTGATAAACAAACATTAGTCTTTTGTACATTAAAAAAACAACAACAACAATGAGTCATTTTTAATCAATTTTATTCAGTGTCATTGTTTCAAACAGTTAAGTCGCTTGGTCATCAGCTTAGTGACTATTCACAAAAAGAACACTATAACACCACAGCTGTTCAAGTGCCATTATTATGCACAGGTTAAATAAGAAATCAGTCGTGTGGCCTTTTTGCTAATCTTACTCATGCCATAAACAGTGCCAACAGCCTCTAGAGAATGCAGAAAGCAAGTAAAACTCTCTAGTGTGTTTCATCTGTAGAGACAAAACCAAGATCAACATTCTCAAAGCTGCATATAAAGTCACATCCATGTATTTATACTGAATATTTAAGTTTAAATTCAATGCACTAATGACACACTGCTAAATGGCGCAATAATTTTGTTTATGTTTCACTCAATAAACTACCATATATTTTGACATTTAATTTGAAGGACAAGCAGGCTAAATGTTTTTCTTTGCCAGCCAAGTGTAAGTGATTGATTGTTGTTTTTAATATGTATTTGAGCGTGTTTTGTGGATTTAGTAAGTGTAAAACAATCAAGTACACTCTTAAAAATAAAGGTGCTTCACGATGCCATAGAAGAACCTTTTTGTCTAAATGGTTCCATAAAGAACCTTTAACATCTGAAGAACCTTTCTGTTTCACAAAAGGTTCTTTGTGGTGAAAAAAGGTTCTTCAGATTACAAAAAGGTAAGAAAGAGATGTTTTTTTTAAAGAACCTTTGACTGAATGGTTTTTTTGTGGAACCAGAAATGGTTCTTTTATGGCATCGCTGTGAAACCCTTTTTTGGAACCTTTATTTTTAAGAGTGTAAGGACATTTAAAGGCTCGTCTTGTCTTGAAATTATGCATGGCTCATTGATGTTTCGTCTACACTTGGCATGTTGCAAGCCTGGAAAAACCTGTTCAGAGTGTGTTATCTTCGGTCAATGCCTGTTCTCTTCATGAGAATATGGCAAATGTTTTTCACTGTACTTTTGATAAGTAGCTAGACAAATATCTGTTTACATTTAGTTCTACCAATATAATTAAAATTGGATTAGAATACACACCAAATTTTGGGGTCAGTAAGATTTCTGAAGGATCATGTTACAATGAAGACTGAAAATTCTGCGTTGACATGACAGGAATAAATAACATTTTAAAATATACGCAATAATATAATAAAAAAAACTGCCATAATATATGACAAATTATACTGACTCTGATCAAACAAAGCAGCCTAGGAGCATATAAAATTCTTACAATCCACACTTTTGAACGGTAGTGTATATTGCAATATTATTTAGATGTATACCGTATTTATTGAGAAATATTTCTACATTATATTATAAATAAAAAAGCAACCAGTCCCTGAAGTCCTCTTATTGGTGGATGCATTCATGGGAACTGCATTATGGGATGACGTGATGAAGTCATTAAGAAGCTTACAGACGTTGGGGCAGATTAGATTTTGCTCTTCTAATCCAACAGATTATCACTGCACACAACTCTACTGACCAGTAGGGCTTTACATTTCAACACAATTCTCATCCATTGATCATTTTCTGCATTCTTCACTGCAGACCATTTCAACAAAGACCCTTTTACAAAATCTGCAGGAAATGGACTGACCTCAGATGGGATTTATGTCATGTGGCGATGCATTTCCATGATAATTCTAATAGAGTCCACCGTGTGGGGACATGGAACCAGAACCTGAAGAAGCAGAGGAGACAACGTTGGAGTCGGAGATGTTTGTGAAAACAGTTTGTGACAAACAGGAGATGAAGAGTGAAGAAGCTATTTTGCAGCCTTGGCAGGTGTTTGAAGAACCAATCACGGAGCTGCAAAGAATGAATATTACAGAAAAAGAGGGTGGGAAGAAAGCAGTAGAAGACAACAAGAATGAAGAAGGAAGTGAGATGAAAAATGGAATGGATAATAAAGTGGCAGAAGAGATGAAGTGTGCTGAAAACTTAAGCAACATGCCAACAGATGCTAATGACTCAAGCAGCGACCCAACCAATGAGCCCATCTCCTCAAATTCTCGCACCAGCCCACCTGAGGCCAATGAATCAGACATAAAGGACAGCAGAAAACTGACAAAGACTCCCAGCTTTGGGAAAACAGTTCGTTTTATGGAAATTGAAGCAGTGGAAGAAAGGGACAGCTCAGTGGACACTCTTTTTCCAGACTTTGAGATAGAAGAGTGGACCACCACCAGCTTTGAGGAGCTGTTTCTGGCAGATGACTGGAAGGACATTACAGGTAAGATTTCCACAATGACGTATTTGTTTAGTCTGAGGTCCAAAAGGATTTTTACAGTGATGCCATATTAGAAACATTTTGGGCTCAAAAAGGATCTTTTCAGTGAATGTTTCTGTGCAGTCACATTTAGTGTTGTTTGGCAATTCACACAATTGGGAATTTCAAATGAGGACAAAAGAATTCCCAATGCAGATTTCGCAAAGGTTTTAAGTTGGTCACAGGGATCCACCATAATGACCAACAGAAAGCTGCTAGGTTTGAAAGTAACTTCTGTGGGGCTATACATGCTTTGTACATCACTACACTATTGTACACTGAACCAATGGACGCTTTTTGCCACAAAATTTCGTCCAAAGTGACCCCATATTCATGTGAAGAAACCTTTAATAATCTGAAGAACCTTGTTCTACTATAAGAGTGCATGTTTTACAAGTATTGCTGGTTACTAGCATGTTATGTTTTGGATGTTTGTCTACAGCATGTTATGCTGATGTCCCCAAAAACTTCTTAAAGGGATAGTTCTCTCCGAAGACATTCTGTCATCACTTATTCACCCTCACGTCTTAGTGTTTTTCGCCCAAACAATTAAAGTCAATAAAGTTCGATGTTGTTTTGACCCAATAGATTTTCATTACTTGGAGAAAAACAGTTGAAACATTCTTTAAAATATATTATTTTGTGTTTCACAGAAGTAAGAATGTCATATAGTTTTGGAATGACATGAGGGTGAGCAAATGATGACCTTTAACTTGCTTAACCAGAAAGACGTCCTTGGTCAACCAACTTCACTAACACCACCCTAAGTGTTAGTTTGACACTATTGCTTTAGGGTCTTGTTGATCTCTTTCCTCTCCCCCTGTTTTCCCTCCACTACCCCAACCGCCTGTAGATAACCGTCTGCTAAAGAAGAAGGTGTTACAGGCCAGTCCCGAGAATGTCCTGACCCCGGCTTGGGGTCAAGAGGTCACACTGAAAATGCAGGGTGTGCTGGAGGATAGGACTGTGGTGGAGAAAGACTGCAAGCTGGTCTTCATTATCATGGGTGAGATGTGAAAAAAAAAAAAAAGAAAAAAAAAAAAAAGTCAACCAGGTGAGGCACCTGACAGGCAGAGGAGGAGCAGCCGCACACACACTCAAAGCCTTGGAACACCTGCCTGCATCTTGTCTATCACCTCGCACCTGCTGCCTGCCTGCCTGAGTTTTCCATAGGGATTACCTGTGTTTTCACATGTTGAGTTCTGTATGTGTTTACCCAAGGCTGGGAAAAAAGTCAACTCCTTGCTGATTCACTTTTCGGTGAAATGTTAGTTAGGTCAATATTGTTTGCCAACTTGTTTAGACACTTCAGACTGCATTAAAGCCTTAAAAGTCTGCAAATAAGCATTGCTTCCTTTAAGTTATCTTGTTGAGACTAAGGCCCAATCCCAATTCTACCCCTTAGCCCTTCCCCTTTCCGCGTTCACGTGAAGGGGTAGGGGTGTCTCGATTCTGTTTTGGTTGGAGGGGTAGGGGGAAGGGCTAGATAGCCCTTCAAATGAAGATTTTTTTGGGACCACACTTCAAACGAAAGGGTATGAATTATCTCAGCGTAAACCGGCTTCAGGGGCAATATGGCTGCCCGAGCGAACAAAAAGACACATAAATGTAAGCATTTTTGGCATTAATAAAGATTTTAACGAAAGGTATTCATTTGTTTTATGTTACATTCAATCGTGTGTTGTTTTCAATTTACCGGTTATGTCTCAAGAAATTTTTGGCAAAAAAATCGCTAATATTTTGCTAACTAACGTCATATCATTACAGACTGCACGACAGTGCCACAACATATTTTCATGTCTGAACAGGGCGATAACCAACGTAGACATTGAGGGGGGCTAGTCCCCCAATAATTAGAAATCGCTAAACCCTTTTCTCAAATTTGCCAATTCAAGAGAGAGAGAGAGTGAGAGAGAGAGATGAAAGTTGCGTGTATGCATGTCTGCGTTTCTCTTTTTAGTGTGAGTTTACTTAAAAAACAGCGATTTTATCCTTTCGTTGCTGGAAAATATAATGTAGCAATTCAGTATTTAAACTGTTATTAATAAAAGTCGTGGGGCAGCTTTGACAAGTTTATTTTTTATTTTCTTTCTTTTCGTCCGTAGTGTCAGCTGCACATCTCCGATATATATATTATAATATATATATATATATATATATATATGTGTGTGTGTGTGTGGGTGTGTGTGGGTGTGTGTGTGTGTGTTGTGTGCAGTACGCAGCGCATTAATATAGAACTGTAATTAAAGGCTCTAATGCACACCAGCACACCAGTATAGGTGTGTGTATTAGGAGCTAGACGACGTATGATGACGTATTGACGGCATAGTAGTGGTGTCCCAATTCTAAGGGGAATATTTTCACCCCTACCCCTTGAAACTCTGTTTCAAGGGACAAGGTGAGGGGGTATGGGTAGGGCGAGTGTTAGGGGAAGGGAAGGGTAAAAATAGAATTGGGGTCGGGAGAAGTGTGGCAAAAGCAGACGAGGATGGGCCTTATCATGAATATACAGTAAATCTATGTGTTACCTGAAGTTTAAAATGTGACTGTTTTGCATGCATAGGCCCTGGAAGAGTGCGCCATTTCAATGACGCAAGGGGAGATTGCTTTACTGCTTGCAGACTCACAATACACCTACGGACACCTGGGAAGGTAAGAGGAAAAATATACCTGTATTATTTGTCCAATAACATACACACTGACTGAGTTTTGGGCTTAAATGCAAGCATGTTTGGTGAATTTAGGTTCTTTCACGTTCTGTTATAAGTTAGAAATTCAAGAAGGAAGTAAGGGAGGGTGGAGGACACTGCTGAACGGGTCTCTTGTGACATCAGTTTGAAAAAGTCAAGTGGCTTCTATCCTCACAGGGTGGGACAGAGTCCTTTTATACCTGTTGCTCTCAGGGCAAACGGCCTGTTCCCAGTAGCTTGTTTAATGAACCATGAACAGGAGCAGATGGCCTTCCCAAAACACCATTCAGGAACTCCTCCCCTCCCCTATCCTCTCAATTCTTTAACTAAAGGCAATCATTTTGTTTAACCACTTGCTTCACTCATTTATTTACAGCATGACGGTGAAAACTCATTAAAATGTAAGTTCAGTACTACTTACATTGTTGATGTGTATCTTTTCAGAAGTAAAAAGACAAAAACAGTGTTGTCTGAATCAGCACATTCTCTGGAATGTGTGACATATATCAGATGATGGCAAAACTGACTCATTATCAGGCAACCCCCATGCACATGGTGATATACAGATAAAGAAGTACTATACATAATGCTATAAATATATTGGTAAGATTTTTTAAAATGTTTTTGATAAAATATTATGCTCACCAATGTTGCATTTATTTGATTAAAATTTAAATTGTCAAATTGTATTTTCATCCACATTACTTTACTTCCAGTCCAGTCTTCAGTTACACATGCTCCTCAGAAATCCATCTAAGATGCTGATTTGGGGAGCTCAAGAAAAAACACTCCGATTACCAATTCTGAAAACATATATATATCTATATATTTTTTTTAAGAATTCATTGATGAATAAAAGTTCAAAAGACAGCATTTAATAGAATAGCTTTAAAAATATTTTAATTTTGACCAATTTAAGGCACCCTTGCTGATTAAAAATGTTAATTCCTTTAATAAATAAAAAATAAATAGGGGGGGGGGGGGGAGGGGTACTCCATTAACGGAGCCCAACTTTTGAATGTAGTATACTGGAAATAATATGCATATGTATATACACATTTATACTGTATATTAAATATTTTGGTAACACTTTACTTAAAACCTTTATTTATAATGCATTACAATTATGCCTTGTAATGCGCCTTATAATGCATTGTACAATCTCATTGTAACCACAGTTAATACATTATAACACTTATTAATTCATTGTTACACTATGTATTTTAAATTTGGTTATAATTATTTACGACAAGATATGATGTATTACAATGCACATTATGAATAATTATAATGCATTATACCTTTTATTAACCCTTTAAAACGCATTATACACAAATGCTTTAAGCAAAGTGTTACCAATATTTTTATGTTGTTTTTAATTTGAAAACTTTCAAAATTTAGCAAATGAAATAGGCTAGTACTGATATAAATAGCGATTTCATTTTCAATGCATTTATATTCACATGTTCACCAAGTAAATCCATGCATGTAGATAAGCCATAAACTGTCATGTGTTTTTGAGAAGACGTTCCAGAGTTTGTGATTTTCCGTCGTGATTCGACTTAAAATCAATTGCACTGGTAACCATGTGCTCTTCCCAGTTCAAAGTGTCTTTAGACTATTGCAGTGTGAGTTTTGTGAATCCTTCTTCAGATTTGTTATTAGTTCAGTCGATATGCAGCTGCATTTACTGAGTTGCAGATCCCTGCCTGTGATTTAGAGGGTATTTTAAACATAAATTTACTTATTACAGATTTACTCGTAAGCACAAAATGACCAGAGATTACTCAGATCAGGATCAGAAATCCTGGGGTAATGTGAGTCGGTCATGTTGTTCTCATATCAAGATTGTGGTCTTGAGCTTTGGTCTGTTTGCATGCTATCTACACAAGCGCACATGTGTGTATAAATACATGTGTGTGTGTGTGTGTGTGTGTGTGTGTGTGTGTGTGTGTGCACAGCGAGGGCTAGGAGTGATCGTTAGCTTTGGCTTGTAGCAGTGCAGACACATGGGCTAAAGGGACATGCTCCTGTGTGATTCTCTCTCTTTGGCCCTGTTATGAGTGGCGTCCGCTGGGAGCTGGCAGGCGTGAGAGGCAAACTGATCCGCAGTTAATGGTTGTTTTGATGCTACTGATGAGGGCTGTGAGCGGCAAACTTAAATTTAGCCCTGGCCCTAAGGCAGACCTCACAGGCTTCTTGCCAGCAGTTAAAAGGAAGACAGCAAAGCCACTGTGGCAACATCTCGTCCCATGGCACTGAATAGGTACAAGGCACACACACATACGCATACACACGCACTTACACACTCACATTGCTTCCCTAAAAAGCAGCTGCGTTTAGCCGAGGTGCTAAAAGCAAACCTATGAGTAGGTTTCAGCTTCACAATACACTCCTACTAATATAAACAGCACTGTTAGATATTCGAGAACTGAGCCTGATAAAGGCTCCTTTGACAAGGAACTCAAAAAACATCACCTCCAACATGTTTTCCTTATTTGACAACTGTGGCGGCTTGTCAAAGTGGCAGTACGGCAGATGGAGGGGGTGGAAAGTGGCTGAGAGGAAGCTACTGATGGAAGAAGGGAGGGAGGAAGAGAGAAAAAAGGAAGAGTTAAAAGGAGCCAGAGAGAAAATCTCATTTAGTTTCTCTCCAGTGGCTGTGGCATGTATTGACTGAGCCCTGTCGGTAGCCTGTTACAGACAGCGCTGTCTCCACCAAGAGCACTTCACAGCTTTTTGTTGGAGCCGACTGCAGACAGACTGATTCAACTGACTGTGATTGGAGTCGCAGCGTTGAGTGGGTGATAGTTTTTTTCTTTTCGTCTCTAATGCATCCATCAGTGGCCTATTAGTTATGGAACACCAGGTGACTATTTTTTGGTTAATAGAGGTAGATCAAGGTAAAAACACATGTGTTGTTCTGGCCAAGATCAAAATACTGCTGATAGTTTCCAAGTGTGAGAAGATAGATGGGCCTGGCCTGTATAGGCATACAAATAAAAAGGATCTGTGAAACAATATCATATCACGATTAAGATCAAGATATTATGCCACAAAACAGCATTGTGTGTAATTAAAAAATACTAAATAAATAATTACAAATCATTTTCAGTATTGAAATAGATTGAATTAAATATAAACTATATACCGTAATGTGTTTAAATATATTAGATATATATCTATATATATATATATAGAAACTAATGTAAACAATTTAAAAAGTAAAATTAATTAAAAATATTCATAATACATTAAAAGAGGACATAAATAATACCTAAAATAACACGACACTGGTTGAGAAAACATTGACATTACAGTGTCATTAAGCAGGCTCAAAACTAAGGATTTTTTTTTCGTCGGGCAAGTAGTTTTTAACTTTTTTTACTTTTTTTTTTTTGGCCAGCACCAAAAAGATTGACTATGATTAATTGATTTAATAGTTATTTATTAAACATCTGTTTATAAAATATCTCTGTCTTAAATATTTAATGTATATTTTATGTGTTCGTTAAATGTTTAGTTTCCTAAAGTTATTATATAATGGTACTTCATAAATTCATAAAAAAAAAAAAAAGTTTGCTGGAAGACAATGGCATGTGATGCAAAACATTACTGATGTTTATTGTTGTCATGTTTGCAGCATTGTCCCATAAGGGCAAGTGACAGTTCTGTCAAATGGCTCGAAATTCATTACAGACGTTTTTTGTTGTTGTTGTTGTTGTTGTTGGTTTGAACCCTGATGTATTGGCCTGTACAATAATACAGCTTCAATCTGGCCAATGACTACCATCTATAGTTAATTACTTTCCATGGTACCTGTAAATTCCTGTTTATTGTTTTATACATAGGGGGAAAAAACTGTTGCCATTCTGGTGCAGATATCAAAGAATATTATGTTTACCCCTTACAGCTAAGAAACAGTGCTGCTAGTGTTTGTTGAAAAGCCCACCAATCACATTTAGCTCATTTTGACTCACCACCACCACTATTTAATTTATGTTTGGCATTTGCATAGAATATGCCAAAGACAACGATGATACAGAAATCCCAGACAGCTTTTAAAAATGCTCCTAATGTAAATGACTCACCCATTTTGCTGGAAAACACTATAGCAGATCACCGCTCACCCACTCATCCTCCGTCACACAAACACACACTGTTGCTTTCTCACTGACACACACTAAAAACACACATAGATAGACAAACACACCCTCATTGTGAACCCCGCGCTCCTCTTTTCTCTCACACAAGCTTTTATCTGTATACTTGCCGGAATCCAACACCCCCGACAGATAAACATGCTGGACAAGAGCAAATAACAAATTTAAATAGCAAATAGCAAAAATAGCAAATAAAATTTTTTTATGTGTGAGCCGAGTACAAAAGTTCTCAAGCCAAACAGCACGGTGTGCGTGAGTTATGTGTGTTATGGTAGAAATGCGATGCTGTCTTTTCCAGCATGTGCAGAGACAAAGACCAAATCCCTGTTGGTCTTGGCGGCGAGACTCAATGAGCCGTGCAAGAGAGGAAAGTGTATATTTACTCGGACATCGAGACATGTCATAAAATTTAATGAACAAACCCCAGATGGCCTGGGATGAACTGGAGTGGATCACTAACAAGCTGAAATTGTCTCATAAAAACTGGTTGCATTCATCTTAAAAGCAAAACTCAGTCCCTAAATGATATCTGAGTTTCAACATAAGGAAGAGCAAAGGTCACTGGACACCTTACCCATTATGGGTTTTTCTGGGAAAAGCTGTAGTTAACCACATAAAACGCAAAACAAATCCTACCCATATGTCATGGGGTGGTAAATTGCGAGTTAGCTTGGAATTAACGGTAACTTTAACGTGTGGCTCACTCATCTTTATTAAAGCAATATTCTAAGTTCAATAACAGTTAAAGTGATACTCAACCTAAAAATGAAAATTCTCTCATCATGACATGCCAGATGTATATGAATTTCTTTTTTCAGATGAACACAAATAGATTTTTAGAGAGATAGTTCATCTCTGCGAGTCTGTATAATGCAACTGAATGGGTCCCTCAAAGTTGACGCTTCAAAAACTACGCAAAACAAACATGACAGTAATCCATATGACCTCAGTTGAAGAATCATTGTCTTCTGAAATGATAGGCGTGTAAGAAAAATACTAATACTTTAAACTGTAAAACATGGAATTGCCTGAAAAACCAACTTATACAAACATAAAAACCTTTTTTGCGATATATGGGAGTTTTTGCAAAATTTACGTGTTTCCATTAGGTGCATTTTCAGTTCGATATTTCAATTTGCGCAATTTGAAGGGTAATGGAAATGTGCTGTAACCTTGATATTTGCTTTTTTTTCTTCTTTTTGTAGTAATCAACATTATAGCACAAATTATGCTGTCAATTGAGCTTAAACGGATAGTTCACCCAAAAATGTAATTCTGTCATCATTTACATTTACCTCAAGTTGTTCAAACCTGTAGTATGGACCAAAAAAAATTTAAAACCCTGGAAGTCAATGGCTACCATCAACTGTTTGGTTACATACATTCTCCATTTTGTGTTCATCAGAAGAATCTCATTCAGGGTTGAAACAACTTTAGGGTGAGTACATGATGACAATTTTCATTATTGGCTCAAATATCCCTTTAACTTGTATTAAACCTAAAAAAATTCCTTTAAATTCAAAAGCTGATTGTTTAATACAGACAGTTTATTGTGCTACTGTCAGAAATGTGTTGACTTTGACCTGAAGGAACCTGACAGATAATGCCAAAATCACAGCATTTGTATTGATTCTTCTTGATTTTTCATTTAGTTGTTAGCATATGCTAACTGATTGGATTTTATACAACTCAGTCAACCATGAAATCTCTGACAAAGATGTAATATCATCATAATTCATGGTGAAGTTCTTCCACTCTCACAACTAAACCTGACATTCTCATGAAATACTCTTAAGACTTTGTTTACCCAAATTCATACACTAGCAGAATGAAAGAAGCATCAAGAGAGGTGCAAACAGATTGAGCCTTTAAACAAACATGGTGTGAGCTGTGTAGGTGTGTGAAATGATAAGACGTCTCTCCTCTCATCTGAATGCCAAATTGTGTGATGAGGATTTTGTGAGTGTACTGTATGTGCCATTGATAAAATCTTCCGGATGCACTGACATATGACACATTCTGCGCACAATTGCACGCACTCGTACCCGCGCAGCCAAGTGATGAGTCTGTTCACAGCATGGCTTTTAAATCAACACACACAGTTCTAGGTTCTGGTGACTGTGAGCCAAGTATTGAGAAAGAGCAGAAGAAAAGAACTGGCAGTAGCTTCTATGTATCTCACTCAGAAAAAAACGACTCAGCAATTTCATTGGACAGTCAAAAATCTGCAAGTATAAAATATCTGTTTTAGCACAACCACACTTGTGCACCAAGCAAAAAGACACTATGGAAATACATCCACTAATACAATGGCATACCAAGATAGTTTGGCTATTATAAATCAGCTATGTTTGTCAATCATACAGATCCTCACTCTTAAAAAATAAAGGTTCTTTATTGACATTTAAGGTTCAATGAAGAACCTTTAACATCCATTAAACTTTTCTATTACACCAAAGATTCTTTATAGTTGGGGGAAAAAGTTGTTCTTTTGTTGTAAAATGTATTTTTCAAATTATTTTACAAACTATTCAGCTCTTTAAAGTACCAAAAATGATTCTTCTATGGCAAAAAAAAAAAAAATGGAACCTTTATTTTTCAGAATGCATTCAAACTTGTGAATTTATCTCATAATTGTGACTTTCTCAACAAATTTATTTTATATCTCACAATTGCAACTTTTTGATTTTATGGTAACACTTTACAACAATGCATTAGCTAACATGTTCATTTTAGTTTGCAGAGCATTAACTAATGTTAAGAGTAGCACATTTAATTTTAAAAAATGTATTATTAATTGTTGAAATTAATATTAAGGGGATAGTTCACCCTCTGAAACCAACCAAACCAAACAAAAGAAGATATTTTCAAGAATGTTGTTAACCAAACAGTTGACGGTAGCCATTGACTTCCATAGTATGTTTTATTAAAAAAAAATTCTATAGTATGGATGTCAGTGGCTATACTGTCAACTGTTCGTTTACATAAATTCTTCAAAATATCTTCTTTTGTGTTTAACAGCTGTAAGAAATGTATACAGGTTTAGAACAACTTGAGAGAGTAAATTTTGACAATTTTCATTTTTTTGGGTGAACTATCAGATTATTAACTGTTGTGAAAGTATAATGTTAACTAATATTAAGAAATTACATCTGATTGTAAAGTGTTACCTTGGTGTCTTGCAATTGCAACTTTTCACATCACAGTGATTATAAATTTAACAATTTGAATTTATTTCTTATTTTAAACTTTTTTTAATTATTTTTATTTAAGGTGGAACATACTCATCTGAATATGTATGTGCATTGAGTGGTTAATAAGTGAGCTGTGGGAATGTGACACTATTTCACTAATGCATCGGAGTATGTGTGTGTGTCTCAGAGAAAGAACTTGTGTGGATGCATGACTCACGGTGAGTGACCAATCACTGCTGACGTGCAACCCAGAAGCTAAACTCTATTGTTATGAAGAACTTTTTGTCATGAGAATACTGTCAGGAAGCCTATTGGCCCAACCTTGATATGCAAATGTCTGTGTTTCTTTCTTAGCTTGACTAATTTGCATCAATTAGCTTCTACAATTTGCAAGCAATGCTTCAGCCAATCAAGTTTTCCTGCATGCGTGCCCTCCCTATATATCATATAGAGACAACCACAAATATGAGATATGGTTAAAATGCATGCAAATATGAGAGGAAATGCTATCAATCAGTGTCATGTGCAGTTTTGGGACCTTCAAACAGCCGGTTCACATACGAAGCTATAGCAGTCCCCTCTAGATGAAACTCGTGTAGGAAAGTGAATCAGAGCCACTCCCAGCTGTCATGCTGCAGAGTCAGGCCAGAGACACACACACACACACACACAAGCCAAAATTCAGGTTGAAATGTTCATGCATGCTTGAAAACACACCCACTAACAGTGAAATCAGTTTCATTGGAACTTGGGTGGTGGTCAGTGAAGCACTGCTAAGGTTGTTAACCTTCAAATTAACAAGTATTTACTTACAGCAGTCTTTCCAACAAACATAATTTTTTTTAGCCAAAAAAGAAAAACCAAAATCCTTTTTTCCAAATTCTTCAAGAATGTTGCAATCATAGAGCAGCACATTAATATGCTTTCCTGTGTGACATGACTAGTTTACGACTAGGAGTACAGTCATGCCTGTTCATCTTACAAAGCCAGACTTTTGACTATCAGCATAAATTTGTTCTGGCTTGCAACATATTCTGGTCTATAATTGGCCACCAACACAGGAAAGGTCTGTCTTGCTTACATGAAACGTGACCAGTGTTAGTTTAGTTTTAATCTGCCAAGGCCGAAAATGCTCAAACACTTCCACAGCAACATCTGTATATGATAGGCAAAGTACACACTCAAAGTACAATGAGTGTGTACTTTGTAATCAGCATTACTGTCCACCCTAATGTAAGTTGATTGATTGATTGATTTGGAAATATTCTTTTTTGTGCTCACTTGGTTGCATTTATGTAATCAAAATTACAGTAAAAACAGTAAAATTATGAAACATTTTTCTCATTTCAATTAGCTGTTTTCTATGTGAATATAATGTCAAATGTAATTTATTCTTTGATAGCAAAAAATAAATAAAAAATCTTCTGTAGCCATTACACTTGTTTTCAGTGTCACATGATATTTTAGAAATAATATGGTTTCTTATTATTATTTTAAAACATTTCTTATTATTATCAATACACTGCAAAAAAACTTAAAACAAGTAACATTTTCTGCCAGTGGGGCAAGTAAAATACTCTTGTTTTAAGAATATTTTACTTACCCCACTGGCAGATAATTTTACTTGTTTTAAGCAAAATGCTCTTATTTGAGTTTTTTTATTCTCACCTTTGCTTAATTTAATGCATCCGTACTAAATAAACGTAATCCCCTAAAAGATAATAATATTGACCTGAAAATCATATTGAACTTGTGTGGTAGTGTAACTGAAAAAGAGGAAATTCTGCACATACACTTACCAAAAAATAAAGAAATAATTAAAAATAGTAATAATAATTCAATCCATTTTTCTTCTTTATCTTTCTTCTTTATTAGTTTTTGCACTAAATTAAAGGAAAATCTACTTTGTGTGAAAGTAAATGGGTAAATCTAACTTTTCAGTTTATAAATCTGATGTAAAATCACTTGGATCAATAACCTATTTATAAATTACTTTAGCAATATGTTAAAATATTAAACAGTCACATTTCAAACAGCACAATGATGTGTAAAGCTGAATAGAATAGAAGTTATCTGTGTGACAGCATGTCATAAAAATAAGACAGACCTTGTGTGTTAAGGTGGAACATAAAAATGAGTGCAAAAAAAATCCATCACAAAACAACTTAATGACTTCAACAATAACAACAGTGTAAATAAAAATAAACAGTATCAAAACAGTAAAAACAACCTTGTTCATGATTTATGTTTACTAATTTATTGTGAATTAGTTTCAGAAAATTACACTGGTCCACTATTAATCCTTTGACAGGCAACAATTAAGTGCATGACTCGTGAGGTCATGAAAATTCACTCCCCACCCAAATCTCCACCTGTGTTCCCAAAAACTACAGTGTATTACACATGAACTGGACAGCATGCACACGCACAGACGCAGACACCCACACACAGATACAATCTCACTGCTGATAACAGAGACCTGTTCATTCCTCATATTGTGCACTGACACGCATCATAGTAAAACCTCACCTCAGAAAGAAACTCGGGATGTTTGGCTGCAGTTTGACAGCAAACGTTCTGCATAACATTCTTTTTTGTTCTTCGCGAGACTAAATATTTGGTTCGAGCGATCTTGAGCAGTTTGCCTTCTGTTTGACCTGTGCATGTGCAGCCCTTAATGTTCCTTCTCCCTTCTGTTTATTTGTTTGTACTTGACTTGTTCCTGGTAACCTCAGCGTTATCATCCACATCAACTCAGCATTCACAGGAACGTAACAGAACTATTTTGTATAGTTAGTTAAAGGGGTCATATGATGTTGCTAAAAAGAACATTATTTTGTGTATTTGGTGTAATGCAATGTGTTTATGCGGTTTAAGGTTAAAAAAACACATTATTTTCCACATAATGTACATTATTGTTTCTCCTCTATGCCCCGCCTTTCTGAAACGCGTCGATTTTTACAAAGCTCATCGGTCTGAAAAGCAAGGTGTGCTCTGATTGGCCAGCTATCCAGTGCATTGTGATTGACCAAATACCTCAAGCGTGTGACAGAAATGTTACGCCCCTTACCATGCTGTGTTTCCATCATACGGTCTATGGTTTCCATGTGTCCGGCGCGACGAGACAAAACCAATAAAACCCATTACAAACGAGGCATTTGTTGCATCCAGTGGGGACATAATTACTGATTATAATGACTTATACTGTCTTTTTACGCTTTGCGTTGCGTATTGCGCCGCGTAAACATAAAACCATGTCTGCATTTGTGATCGGAGAAATGACAAACAACAAGCGCTACTCTACACTGCTCAAAAACTCGCGTTTGAATCATCAGTGGCAAATTCTTTAAATATAAAAAACATACTTACAGGCTGTGAGTCAGAAGCGCCAGACTGTCCTTGCAAAGTTGGAACTGCCCCACTTTATAGAAACATTATGTCCTCTTTTGGAAGGCCAAACAAAGTAGTTTCACTTTCACAACGAAACACACAGCGGCTTGAGTGAGCGGCGCCCGGCGCATTCGACAAAGGAGACCACATGGGCCAACCGGGCTGGACTCCGCTTCGTCCACGGTGAAAGCCGATCCGGCGATTGACAGCACGAAGTTGAAGTATTTCCTCAGCGAACAGCACGGATCAGCTCCAGGCATGACGAAGTGGATATCGTCCTCTTTTGGAAGACCAAACAAAGTAGTTTCGCTTTCACAATGAAACACAGCGCCTCCACGACATGGCGGCGGCAGCAACAATACTACAGCGAGAATAAAAGTTACGCCTTCTTTCTTTGCGTGAACATTTGGGCGGCGTTAAGCAAATCTTCCCACATAGTGACATAGACATGTGGGGGCGTTTTTAAACGAGGTGTTTTAGGAGGGCATGGACAAGTCTTAACTTTTATAAAGAATATCTCTTTGGTTTTGAGACTTTAGTCTTTGCAACTTTACAGATCTTCTTTATGCACCAAGAGCTTGTAACACTCCAAAGAGAAAGGAAAAATTTAAATCGCATCATATGACCCCTTTAACTATTGGTTTTTCCGAATCCTCTTATATAATGCGTAGGTATTAACCTTTTGACACTGATGGAGGACCAACACACCCATTCCATAAGCCATTCCATAAATTATTTTTATTGTGCGAAACGGGTCATGTACACACTGCAAATCTTTGGGAGTGAAAACCATGAGTGATTAAAAAAAAGAAAAGACCTAATGTTTTTTAAAATTTTAAAGAAAGTGTGGTTGTCATTAACCTGAATTTTTCATGTGTGAATTAAGTTTAAATGTGGTTGTGCTTTTGTTATTACCCAAACTCTGTGTGTAAACAATGGGTTTAAGAGGAGTGACAAATGTATTTGAATGAATGGTCTGTTGGCTGAATTATGGCTCCATCTCTGATCTAAGTCATAGTATTTGCAGAGTACTTACTGTAACAGCATTTGCATGCAGTGTGTAATGACAGTAAGGCGACAGACTGAGAGACAGACTCTCAGTTATTCAAAACAGAATAAGCTCATTTAGCATGTTCATAATCACTCTTTCAAGGACCTTTTAGTCTTGTTATTCATAAAATGTTATTCATGTGAGAAAGGCAAACTTATACCAAGTAAAAACACACTTTGCAATATATATTATCGTGTTATATTATCTGGGATAGTTCACACAAAAAAATGTAAATTCTGTCATTAATTACTCACCCTCGTGTCGTCCCAGACCCATAAGACCTTCCGTTCATCTTTGGAATACAACAGTCGTGGTACTGTAGTGAACACGCGTTGAATTATGTGAATTGTGTGTTGTGATACTGACATGGAAGAGAAGAAATTGTCGAATAAAGTCATAACATTGCTATATAACATTCATAACATTGCGGTTAAACCACTGATGTCACATGGACTATTTTACAGATCCTACGACTTCTGACTTGAATGAGTCAGTTGCGTTGCTGTCTATGCAGGGCCAAAAAACTCTCGGATTTAATCAGAAACGTCTTAATTTGTGTTCTGAAGATGAATGAAGGTCTTACAGGTTTGGAACGACATAAGGGTGAGTAAATAATGACAGAAATTTCATTTTTCTATCCCTATAAAATACATATTTAATGACTAATTCAGGTTTTCATGGATTTCCTCTTTACTCTATTTTATTTAGACTATTTGGTAAGCTTTACTAAAAGACAGATGCCAACCCCGGCAATCAATCAATCAAAGTTTTTTGCATATATAGTACTGGTCAAACGTTTGGAATAATTGATATTTCTAATGAGAGATGTCTTTTATGCTCACTAAGGCTAATTTTTTTTAATCCAAAATGCAAAACATGTAAAACATTGTTACAATTAAATCGGCGCCGATAGCCTTGTGGGCAGCGGGCCGACATACAGCACTGTTGCAGTACGGGCGTCCTGAGTTTGAATCCCGACTTGAGGACCTTTCCCGATTCTGCTCCCCCTATCTCTCTCCCAATTTGCTTCCTGCCAAAATGCCAAAAATAAATCTTATTGTATATGACAGTATATTTATTATATACCAGTATATATATTTATTTATTTATATATTTATATATATATATATTATATATATAATATATATATATATATTACACACCACACACAAGTAAAAGAACTGTTTGCCATTTTAATACTTTTTAAAATTGAATTTATTTCTGTAATGGCAAAGCTAAATTTTCAGCATCATTCTCAAACAAACATCAAATGTAATGTTCGGTTGAGTTGTATAAGAGTGAGCTGCAGGTTTTTTGAGTCGTTAACGTTGAGTGGATTATGACGGGGCTATCAAAGTTTTTATTCATCAGCTGGGAAAAATAATTTGCAAGTGATTCCAACGATATCATACTCTGTGTTGTTATTCGGTATAGTTGGTGGTGTGGACTTCACTATTTCACAGAATTAGAATTGATTATTAAAAAAATTAGATTATAGTTGATAGCTGATTTGATTTCAAGAAACAGTCTTTATTGAGCACAAAAGTTTTGATGCTTAACATTTTTGTGAAACCCCTGTGATAAGAAAAAAAATAATAAAGAAAATAATAAGAAAGAAAAGAAAAAAGAAAAGAAATGAATACTTTATGTAGCAGGGATGCATTTAAATTGAATTAAAGTGATAGAAATGTATAATGTTCCAAAAGATTTCTATTTCAAATAATGCTGTCTTTGAACTTTCTGTTTATCAAAGAATCCTATAATTAATATCGCATTTTCCACAAAAATATGAAGCAAGAAAAGATATTTTCAACACTGATAATAAGAACCATTTTTAATAATTAAGCACCAATAATAAGGAACACCAAATCAGCATATTAGAATGATATCTGAAGGTTAATGTGACAATGAAGATTAGAGTTACTATTTCAGATAAAATCACAATAAAAAGGGAAAATGCTGTCAGTTGCTTTATATTTCAGTCAGATGCTTTATTCCTTTCTAACCGGCCAAAACAAACGAAAAAGCTGAACAGACCCAGTCAAAAGCCTGGCTATGTGAGACCAGGTGTTGGTAGAATTTGCCTTGGTCAAGCGGATGTAAAGTGTGTTATCAGAAGGCTCAGGAGAGAATGGCCTTTGTGAGATGACATAAATGAGATAACATCTTCACCATGGCATGATATGCGTGAGAACAATACACGTCAGAATAAACGTCAGAGCCCCTGACCCCTCGCCACTTCCCAGCCCTGTTCACAAAAGATAAAGAGAAGAGAGCAGCAAAACAGAATGGCGAAGACTGATGGGGCACGTGTGGCGGCCCTGGAATCAACTCTGCCAAGGTAACAGAGAATCATCTCTCCCATGCAGAGCTGTGCTCTCTCTCTCTCCCCGGGCTAAATGGCACATTTGAGAGCTCGAATGTACAGAGATTACAGGTTAGAACAGCAGGTCTGTATAGCTAATACATGGCTTCTATATGCATATGCACACAGACAAACACATGCAAAACAACACTTTATTGAAAGAAAAAGCATAATCATAGTTTTTAGCGACCGTTTACACATACAGTATTGTGTTTCAGCATGCTACACTTTTTTTAATTGGCCATATAGATTTTTTTGATTAATCACAATCTTCATTTGAATGTTGCTGATGTTGATGCAATGAAAGGCTGTATACGTGTAGTGGCAAAAATAATAATAATAATAATAAAAAAGTTAATTATAAAAATTTTAAAACTCTTCGTTGACTTGTCCTCATAACTTGACCTAGCAATTCACAAGCAAATGACTTATCAGCAGTTGCCATTGTTGTTTACTACAACTAAAACTATTAGAATAAGTTCCGGTCCTGAAAGAATAAAATATAAATATTAAATGAAAAAAAAAAATTACATCGTATATAAATAATATTAAAATAACACTGCTTATAAGCAGGTTCTTTATAGTGTATCAAAAACATACAGCTTGGCCATTGTAGTCCGATTCACAAATAAATTACTTTTAAGAGTTGATTCTTTTTAGTGAATCAAAAACATACAGAGTGACTGATTCCAGACACAAATTAATCTTCAAAAAGATGATTTACTGGCTTGAATCAGTTTAAAAACCTGTCCTGTAGTATTTACAGCATTAGCAGACAAAGAATTTCTTTCATATTTAAGCAAAATGTATATTAGTGAAACATACCCAGATGAATCAGAACTGAATCAAAATTAATCAGGGGCTTATGAATGGTGACCTAAAGAAATGTAATCAGAATTTGAATATCTGTATGTATTCTTAGCCCTCACGTACACATGTGCTAGAAGGATGTCTTTGGTTGTGACTGTAACATATTCAGTTATTTTTGTCTTAGTTTCCTTTTCATTGACTTAGTTTGTTTCTATTTAGTTTCCTCTTTCCTCTGTTCTAGTTCTCGCCAGTATTTAGTTGTCATGTTAGCTGATTTGAGTTGAGTTAGTCTTCAGCTGTGTTCACATCATTTGCATATGAGTTCATGTGTGTTCTCCTTTAGTTTGTCTGGTCTCGTCTACATTATGGTTGTGTTTACCCCTGTACCTGTACCTGTTTATGGACTTATCTTTGGTGTTTATTATGTTTTCTTGACCTTCGTCTTCATGTGATTACCACCATCATTGTGACAGTGACGTTGGCACCTCATGTTTTATTTTTTTTTTGTTTCGAATCACATGTGATTATGGTGCTTGTGAGGATAGTCGATTCACTTAGAGTTTTTTTAATTCACGCACACAACGTAATAGTCTGCGTTTACACTGGCACAACAAATCTGGCGCAACCCATTATTTGCTCCATCTACACCATATCAGAATTTCGCTTGCACGTGGGTCCCAAAAATCCGTTTTCGCATCCGATCTGAGCCACTCCGGAATGTGTTTTTAAATTGGATACATATCCGATATCTACATCTAAACACACATATCTTCTCCTATTTCCATATTTTCATTATATATCAGTTCAGTCAGATTTTGTCGCAAAACATCCTTGACAGCTGTTGTCCTATGCTGGCATATACGCCACTCGCGATTTAATTATATTTAACGCCGATTTGCATTTAAGCAAAGAGTATGGTACACACAGATATCGGATACCAATCATGTCACAAGATAATGTAAACAGGCACGTCAAAAAAAAATCGAATATGGTCAAAAGATCGGATCCGTGCATTAAGACTCTGCTAAGTTCCCATTAAGTTATAAAAATGTTCTCTGAATGTTCAAAAAGTGAAGTGTTTAAAAAAATAATCATCAATCATTGGTTTGTCAACATTCATGTCTTTTGTCCAAAAATGATGAAATGTTAGCCCCTACCTTTTGACATGTTCGCCTTGCAACTATTCCAATACATCATAGTAGTAACGTTTAAAAAATGTTATGCGAATCCGTTCCTTGAACAATGTATAATGTATTTGTGCTTACATTGAAAGCATATTCTATTTCTATCAGTGTTACTGGAAAAACGTTTGTTTAGAACTTTACTAGAACTTTCCCAAAATGTTAGACAAAGTTCTGAGAGAACATTCCCTGTTAATTTGGACCACCTTGTTAAATTAGTGGCTAAACAACATTGTTTTCTTGAGCTGCTTGGTGTTTTTCTCATGCTTCAAATCGAGCAAAAGCTTGGGCTACAAAGTGGACAGAAAGCGAATGCTGTCCTGGCCTGTGTTTTCATAGCTGGTCTCAATACGTGTGTTTCACATGTGCAAGCTTTGTTTTTAGACTGAGGCTCACCGTCTCAAGGCCACCCAGCTTACTACTTCATATGCATAATTATATGCAGCTTCAAAACAAAACCGGGAAAAAAGCAACCCGTTTGACCATGCAGATCCTCTCAGAGACACCGATGCACAAACATGCACACGCAAATGCATTTATTGATCTCTGAGAGCATGCGGAAACGGCCATAAGAGAAGCCATAGCTTGTCCGCTCCCTTGTGTGAATGTGTGTGACGGCCAGTCTGGTGAGTGCGTCACACAACTGTCTTTCTTTGAGAGCACAGCAGTCTGGTGGATCGTCTGAAGTCACTAAGCTGAGAGAGAGCGGACTCACGGTAGAATACATAATGCCACGCGGCGCATCCGCCTCTTGCACACTCACATGCACAGACACACTCGACGGCAGTGAGTCAGACTCTGAGACGTCAGATCACCGTCACTGGCCCTCAGCATCAGCACACATCCATTACAAGCCAACCTCTGATTACCACACGCACACACACACACTAATGGAATCCTTTGCATATTATTCTGTTTAATTAGATTTTATTTAAATGCTTACTAGTGACAAATTAAAAATATCGAAATGATTACAACTTTTAGAATATAACTTTTAGGTTTTTATATACTATTATAGTATTTATTATTTTTTAATTGGCTTTTATTTTTATTGTATATTTTGAGTGTTTCACGTTGAGATTTTGGATTAAGTTTTGTACTATTTTGTAATGGCTTTTGTAAGTATTATTCTTATTGTAATATTCTCTCTCTGCTTTTAGCTTCTGATTTCTAGTTATACAATATTCAAGCCTGTTTAGTTTTAGCAATTTCAGTATTTTAACAAAAATATTTCATTTTTTGTTTGCAAGGCACCTTTCATTTTAATTTGTAAGGTTTTTTGTGTTTAGGCTTTTCAAGTTTAAGTTTTTAATACAATTTATTTTATTTTATTTCAAATATTTAACAAAAAGTTTAATATTTTTAGTATTTGTTAACACAACACTCCTGATTATATATCTTTCTCAATAATACGTTGAAATAAATATAAACTACCATTCAAAAGTTTAGGTTGGGTTTTTGAATATTTTTGAAAGAAGTCTCTTATCCGCACAATGTATTGCATTTATTTGATCAAAATATAGTAAAACAGTAATATTGTGAAAGACTACAGTTTAAAATAACTGTTTTCTATTTCAATCTACTGTTATGTCGAGCTGAATAGTTTGTGAAAACAGTTGCTGAAAATTTTCGTATTTATTATGGAACATCATGAATAAAAGTGTTACGGGGGTAAAACAAACAAAAAAAAACATTTGTGTTTATTCCTTCAATTATATCTACTCCCATTGTTCTACCCCATCACGTTATACAGGGACCAAATAACCATCTCATCATGGCATGAATGCACTGAATTACAATGGTGATTTTATTGTCCTCAAAACTCAAGAAAAATAAACTAACCACTTTTCATGGCTATCTAAATAATCATTTCCTTAAATAACCTAAATAATAGATTATTTGTAAATGCCAGTAGATGCTTAATGGCTGCATCAACGCTAAAATCAAAACATATTCTAGCGACCAGCTTTCCTGGTCTTTCAACACGATCTCAACAGCCTCCAGTGCTCGCTTTCTAGTGAAAGTTGCTCTCTGGAGACCATGGCAATAAACGCAACCTGCCAACTTGTGAGTGACCAGCTGTCAAATTCAGTCAGATCCTGGCTATTGGAGCTTTTAAAAATCGAGCCTTGCAGGTCCCATCCTTCCTACAGCGATCAGAGGAGGAAGAATGTTTAGGGTCAGGCTAATAAGGCTGCTATAATTAGCCTCCCAGATGTGGATAGTTCCTCCTTGACAACCCCTGACACATCCCTCTCATTAGCAGCAAAGTGTGCAGATCTGGGCATGCGGACCACAGACGGACAGGGGCACATGGGTGAGAGGGAGAAGAGACTCAACCTCATATAAGAGCTATTTACGAACAATTCAACAGTTAGGTGGAAGACATTGCATTTTCTTGTGTATAATTGCCAGGAATAGAAGCCTAACCATATATTTGACCAAAACGACCTTTCGTCTTAGTTTAGTCTAAAGGTAGAAAACTTCAGATGTTTTCACAGGGGATTGTTCAGAAGCAAGATTTACTATTCCCACTGGTTTAATTATTTTTCATAATGATATGGGTGACATTTCTTTGATTGTCATTTTTCAGACACATTTCTTATCTTTTCATTAGATTTCATAAGTTGCTCATAAGTGGTTTGGCTTTTTAAAAGAAAGGAAATTAATTTTTGATGAATATCAGTTTCGATGACATGCGTTTCCTTGTCAGAGTATCATACATTAAAGGCAGATCTGCTGGAAGCAAGCTGTGCTTTACTGTCACAAGGATTTTCAATCCTCTTTTGGCGGAATGAGAAAATACCGGAAAGTCTTTTTCCCCAGACACTGCGCGAGATGAACATAGAGAGACAACGAGACAGTTGACAGAAGACGAGGGACAGGTTGTAGTTTTACTGTGAGACAGACTATTCCTGAAGAAGGGATGATTCATTTCATTTAGAGGCATAATACTCATCTGTCTGATTTTTTCTTTCTTTTTTCCATCATTCGAACATCATTGCACAGAATGTCCCCTTCTCAAATGTTCATTTTATTAAGAAGTCTGGAGACAATCTGGGAACAAAGTTGAAATCTTTCAGATCTGATTTAACGGCACATTGCTTTGAATCTTAATAATCATGATGAGTCAAAATACACATTCATTTAAATATTAAACATTCCTTTGAGCAATCAATCGAAGAAAACAATACTGCCTTTGTTCCAGGCAAGCCAGATATAATAGTTAACATTTATACAGCTAGTAAGAAACTCTCCAGGGTTAATCCTGACTAAAACAACCGCTATTGCCAAGAGCATGCATACTATTTCCAGTCTGTCATCACGGCATCATTATTTAAGCAAAGGATTATGAGCTACATAGAATTTACTTTATCTATGTATTGCCGTACATTAACCCTTTGGACCAATTCCCATATTCACATTTCCAAACATGTTTTATGTTTATTGTGTCACATAATTGAAGGGCATATACAGTAATGACCTGAAATCAAATCTCAAAGGACAGAGTGAATCTTACATTATGATCATTTCAGATAATGTCTTTAAAGGTGAAGTATGTCATTTCTGTGCCACTAGTGGAGCCAAATTGTAAAAGCTGTGTTCAAAATCACATACTGTCAAGGTTATGTACTGCATTTGATACAGATTACTTACTTCTCAACTGTTAATAAAGTATGCTCTTGAAGTATGCATACAGATACAGATTTACTACATACTGGATCTATCACATTGTCATGTGACCTGCAATTTATGAATGATGACTTCTCTCCCGATGGCCTCATGGGATAGTAAGTGTCCCTTGGATGTACAATTCAGAGTCTTAGCAGAAGTAGATCATCCGAGCACTTTTTGCCTATTGCTTTATAAATGCTGCATATTTAGGCAAACTACTCATCTGACCTACTGCTTATTAGAAAGTAGGCATATTCAGATTCAAAATGAGTGTTATTTTTAATTAAAACTGAAACTATAATATTTTGAACTCAAATAAATAAAACTTTGATGAAACAAAAGACTGAATAACGCTTTCACTGGCCAGCTAACTCTGAACTAAATAAAAATAATAAAAGCTACATATCATCCCTTTTACAAATTGAATCACTACATTACAAAATTACTAATGAATATATAAAAGCTTTTAGAATTAGCTATATAAATGAGTAAATTCTGCACAGAATTTGCATTTGAAATCTAATACTGTATAGTAGGTACAGCATTTAGTTTGAATCTTGCTTTGCGACCAGTAAAAAATAATGTTCTATATACAGTAGTATGAATGTTTGTAGTATGATTTTGATTAAGACGTACTACATCGCCATGTTGTCACTGTCCTGTGACCAGCATCAGTCACGTCGCTTCACTGTCATTCACAAATCCTCTCCCCTGGCTTCATGGGATAGTAAAGTGTCCATTGTATGCACACTTCAGAATCCGGGCGGAAACAGTAATCCGGGTACTTTTCGCCTACTGTTTATGAAAACGATGAATTTGTACATACCTTATTAACTGTTTTTTTTGCTTACTATATAGCATGGAAGTAGTAATCAGATGCAGGGATTGTTTTCAAACAGGTTTCTCTGAACACTCGCCTATTCTGCCATTGGTCAGTTAAGAAGACAGCCCCGCCCTAAACTCATATCATTGGTTGAGCTGTTGCTGTGTCAGGCTAGTCAAACACACAGAGCAATGTTTTGATATCACCACAGAGCCAGAGTGTTTACACAATTTCAATCTACAAACAGCTTACTTAAAGTTTTCTCTCTGCATATTTGACTGTATAAAGGAAGAAAATCATATTGCAGAAGTGCAGCAATGAAAAGCAGCTTTGTAGCAAAGTACAACAGACAAGTTAAAGGCAGCCTGGTTTGTTGTTGTTCTTCTGTTGTGGTTTGAACTCCATTTGGTCACACGTCACCATGAAATTTGACAGCTATATATTTAAAGCCTCCATCATACATCCATGTCCCTCATCTATGATTACTATGTAATCAGCCCTCAAAGAAACCTTTACGAGTGGCAGTATACACACAAGCACACACAAATACAGCAGTAAAGGCCCATAAAACAGGCAGTGGAGCTGGCACCGGTGGCCGCAGGGCTGAGATTGAGTTTGTTTTAAAGGGCTGAAGAAGCCTGCTCTGCATTATGAGCACTTCAGAAGAGCTCTCCCTCAGGCATTGCGCACTTTGCCGCCTTGATCCCTGCTTTTTACACCCTTGCTGCCCGGACAGGAGGAGGAAATAAAAACAAACAATACTGTAAGCAAGAAGCAAGTTTCCCATCCAGATAGTTGTTGTGTAAAGGATTGGCCGTTCTCAGATAACAGACTGTGTCTTGTGTAGTCAATGTATAATAGAAGCACAGTTAAAGAGAAAAACATCTGTGACACGGCACTAAACTGAGGAATACATTTCTGTCTGGACTGTGCGGCGTACCCACTCACGTCTCGACGGTAGAAGAAAAAACAGTGAGCTTGCTTGACTGACATTTGTTTCATAAAGCTCCACAAAGAAAACCCTGTGTCCTCCCTCTTAGTACTAAACATATGTTGTACTACAAAGCATTTTTATTGCCAGCATGTACAGTGATAGGTTATTGCCATGGAAACCACTCAGAGACATTTGCGGGGCATTTCCATCATTTACAGACTCACATGATAAAAAGCATATATGACGTCAGAGGCCCGACTGTTTTTCTTTTTCTTTTTTTTTTTCTTCTTCTTCCTCTATTAGTTTTTGCTCTGCTCATATAGACTGACAAGGTGACTGGCTGACAGACGGCACAATGAGTCAGTGAGCATTTGGTGTAACAACCACCAAACGGATGGGATTTGTCCCTAAGAGATGATGCTGACACATTGATTTTTACCCAGAGTGAGTGCACAACTATTTTTGGCATCAAATACATAAAAGTACAGACTTCGAAATAAATGCCACATCTGGGGACTCACAGTTCTGCTTAATTAACAAGTCTAACAAACAAATATGATGTCAGAATTAATACTTTAAAATAATTTCTAGGAATCATCTGTCTGGTATGAACATTTTATAGATTGTCTAGACAGACAGACATAGATTGTCTAGATAGATACAGTAGACAGACAGACAGACAGATATGGATTGTCTAGATAGATACAGTAGACAGACAGACGATAGATAGATACAGTAGACTGACGGACAGTCAGACAGACAGATAGACAGCTAGACAGACAGAGATTGTCTAGAATAGATACAGTCAGCAAGACAGACGACCAGATATGTGTTGTCTAGATCGATACAGTAGACAGACAGACGATAGATAGATACAGTAGACAGACAGACAGATAGATATAGATTGTCTAGATAGATACAGTAGACAGACAGACAGACAGATATGGAATGTCTAGATCAGTGGTTCCCAAACCTGCACCTTTTGTATGTCTCCCTTATCTAACACACCTGATTCCACTCATCAGCTCGTTAGTAGGGACTGCAAGAACTAAATTGGGTGTGTCTGATTAGGGAGACATACAAAATGTGCAGGGCAGGGTAGGACAGGTTTGGGAACCAGGACAGGACATGACAGGTTTGGGAACCACTGGTCTAGATAGATACAGTAGACAGACAGACAATAGATAGATACAGTAGACAGACAGACGATAGATAAATATACCGTAGCTGACTGACACGACAGTCGACAGACAGATAGACAGATCGACAGCTAGCAGACAGAGTTTGTTCTAGATAGACCAGTTAACAGAGCAGATAGATAAGATTTGGTCTAGATGATACTGTAGAACACACGCAGGTCAGACAGACAGATAGATAGACAGCCAGACAGAAAGAAAGAAAAACAGACATATATAGATTATCTAGATACAGCAGACTGACCGATCGAATCTATCTATCTATATTTTTGACTTTACTTTTAAAACAGCTCATAATATTTCTGAGTAGAAATATCTAAATAAATCTAGTTAGATTTTTGACTTCTCAAACACCTCATTTTGACTTTACTTTTGCAGCTGCACCTATAATATTTCCAATTAGAGATAGTCTAGATGCATTCCTGACTGAACCCGAGTTTGTGTCACACGTAACTTGAATGTACGAATATGACCTGAATCCTGCCACCTTTAATAGCCCTCCTGATGTTAGTGAGCGTCACCTGAAATGCTCATCTGTTCTCCCACAGTATACAGTCTCCCACGCTGCTCTCTGTCTCGTCTCTATAGCAACTGCCAAAGCTCTGACCCCTCCTTTTTTGAGTAACTATCAGTGTGTCTAACCAAACCCTTCTCTGAAAACTCCACTCCATCCAAAGCTCTGCCATCACAAAACCACAATGGCTGTTTTTACCCAGGCTGGCCTAGACACATCCAAAATAAGGACCAGTAAATGCCTTGACTGGAATCAGTGCAGGCATGCCGCCATCCTCTTGATGAGCGGTGATACGTTGTGGCTCCAGCATAAACCAAAACAGTCATTCAAGCTCACTTGTGAAAAACAATTACTCTTTGGCAGAACTTAAAGGGATAGTGTCATCATTTATTCACCTTCATGTCATTCCAAACATGTACGACTTTCTTTCTTCTGTGGAAAACAAAAGAAGATATTTTGAAAAATTTTTCAGTGGCTCTTTTCCACAATGACTGTCGTGGAACCAGTGAGTGTCAGGTCCTAAAAGGATTTTATGCTCATCAGGCTCCATTTAATCTGACCAAAGCTACAATAAAACATTAAATTGGATATATATTATTTATAATAAACTGTTTTCTATTTTCATGTATTTTTAAATGTAATTGGTAACACTTCATATAGGGACCATTCTCACTAGCATATTTTTGTTTATTATACATATTCTGCTTGACCATATTCTACATCCCTAATCCTATAGCTAACCTTATACTACTTTGAACTACCTTACTAACTATTAATAAGCAAAAAATTAGGAGTTTATTGAGACAAAAGAAGTCGGAGTTAATTATTTTGTTAATGGTGAAAACCTGGACCTTAAAATAAGTGTGCCCCAGTTAATTTATTCCTGTAATGCAAAGCTGAATTTCCAGCAATTACGCCAGTCCTCTTCAGTGTTAATTGATCTTCAGAATCATCCAATATTCAGATTTTGTGTTTTAAAAACATTAAGGTCAATGTAGAAACAGCAGTGCTGGCTTAAGAGTTTTGTGGAAAACCGGACACTCAGGATTCTTTGATGAACAGAAGCATTTTTTTTATTAGCATAAATCCTTTCACTGTCCCTTTCAGCAATGTTAAGGCAGCTTTGTAAATAAAAGTATTTTATTACACTATAATAAAAGTCAAAACAAAGTATTTCATCAAAATACAAAAAGTAATAATCTATTAATTTCTGTCAAAATAGTGGAACTACTTAGTAATAGTGCACCTGGCTGCTAATGTACTTTTTTTAAACCATATGCATGTACGGGTGTGGCAAATGCCAGGAAAAAAGATAGTGCTCCACTTTGACCAAAACCCCTTGAAACTCCAACATACCACTTCTATAAATTGAACTAACAGTTAAACAAAAAATAAGCTTTTCCCCCTTCTCATCTTGCTCAAAACAACATTATTTCAACTGTACCTCCCTATTGCGCCGCAAGCCACGCTGGGATCGAGAATCCCCTGCCCAGTTCACCAATCTTACATAAGCCAACGCCATTATGCATGTATTCCCAATGCAAAGCATTATATAAAACTTCATTAAGTGGATTTCATGCAATCAAATGTTAATACATAAATGTCTGAACTAGTGTTGTAATTAGCCTTGTTCAAATAAGCACGCAGCAAAAACCTGCTTTTTGTAGAACAATTTTAGACAATGGAACACGAACACTCAAGACTTTCTTTCTGGGTCTCACACGTTTCTAAAGTTACAGACATGTGACTCACTTCAGCGCTCCAGTTCCCTTTCAATCGGTTCCTCTCGCGTTTTCACTTCGGAGGACGACGTATTTGGGATCTCGCTTAAGGGACCAATCTACTTTCGAGTGTAACTAAAGCGAGCCAATGCCCATTGGCAGTGCGATGATTGCATCTCAGCTGCTGCTTAGCACAGGTGAGTATAATAGGCAGCAGGTGCAGCGCATGATTCAGCTTTTTGCTTCGGAGCCGAGCGATAACATCGTTTTGCTCCTGACTACTTTACTGAGAGAAGAAGACTGAACGAGTTTAGCGCGCTCTTGGAGAGCTCTTCGTGGTGGCGGACGGCGCTTCAGCGGTGGTGATTTCCCGTGTCGAGTGGGTTGCACACATCAGGCTGCACCACCCCCTGTTTGTGTTGCAGATGATCATCTCCCCTGTGAGCCTCAGCACGCTAAAAGAGCTTTTTCCCCAAAAGAGCAATTTCGGGTGCATCTTTTTAAAGACGACTTTGCTTGGCAAACTTTACGTTACGTCTTTATAAAGACGATGTGGTTCTTGCTATAGACAACGTATCACCCGTGCGTTCTGGATGCGGTCGTTACCTGGAGCCGGGTGATGGTCACGATCGCTGCCTCACGTGCCCCCCCCCCTGGGCATGAAGCACACTGAGGTGGCTTTCGTGGATGGCTCATGCTCCCATTGCAGGGGTATGACCATCTCGGAGTTGCGGACCGGACTCCGTTACCTGCAAGGGGGCGGAGTGCCTGTGCCAACGCCTAGATCTGGGGTTCCCTCTGGTTGCAGCCGGGGGCGTCCTTTTTCTGGCAGTGGGCGAACTGGTCTTACGGTCAAGGTGAGGAATTCCCCTAAGAGAGAAGGGATTGTCAAAGCCCGCCAGCCTCGCCCCCCTGCCGCCCCGCCGGCTCAGGAAGAGCAGGCTGGACCCTTTCGGGGGGTACCACCTGTTTCTTCCGATGCTCCCCCCGACGATCGGATGTCGACTGCAGCATCGGAGGGTGAGCCAGAGCTTTCTGGAGGGGAAGATTCGGCTGCGCTGCTCTCCTCCGGGACCGTAGCAATGCCTGGATCGGATCCAGAAATAATGGCTATGCTTTCCCGGGCTGCTGTAGGGTTAGGGCTCGAGTGAAGACTTTCACCGTGTCCCGAGCCCTCAAGGTTGCACGATTGGTTCTCGAGGTAGTGCGCGCTGGTTCTCTTGGTGCCTTTCTTCCCGGAGGTGCATGAGGAGCTCAACAGGTCATGGACGGCACCTTTTTACTGCCGGAAACTGATTTGCTGGGTCCTCCTCCCTCACCACCCTCGATGGGGGGGCAGCTAGGGGGTTACAAGGGTCACCCCGGTGGAGCGGTCGGTTGCGATGAAATTGTGTCCTAATACCGCCTCCACCCAGCAGGTCGAACCGTGCCTCCCCTCCCGGGTCTGTACTCGACTGGCCAGCGATGCCTATACGACCTGTGGAGAAGCTGCGTCCGCCTTACACGATTCGGCGTTATTGCAAGTGCACCAGGTTAAGGCACTGAGGGACTTGCACGAGGTTGGTCACGACCCGGAAGTTCAGAGAGAACTCCGCACCGCGGCAGACCTCGTGCCACGAGCGACGAAGGTTACGGCGCTGTCTCTGGGTCGTGTGATGTCCACTATGGTGATCCAGGAGCGGCATTTCTGGCTGTGTCTGGCTGACATGCGCAAGTTGGACAAGACATGATTCTTGAACGCCCTCGTGTCCCAGGCCGGCCTGTCGGCGATACGGTGGAGAACTGGCCCAGCGGTTCTCCGCTGACCAAAGCATACTGAGGCCATCAGGTACATCCTGCCGGCGTGTAGCTGCTGCCGTCGCCGAGGGCGGCCTCCCTGCCACCGCCAAAACAAGAGCAGAGTTCCTGCGGCCTCCAGCAAAGCTGTGCCTTGGAGCCGGTCGCAGGGCAGCCGCCCCTCCCGTCCAGGTCCCCGCCAAACCTGGTGGTAAGCGAGAGATCAAGAGGCCCGGAGACGGGCGACCCATAGGTGGAGGGACGTGCTCTTCAGGAGGTGGTAAGCACACCACTCCCTCCCCCGGAGTAGGGCCGGGCGTAAGAGAATCTTTTCCACCAATGACCTCTCGGTCGGTGGTACCCAAATTCGCGACAAAGAGCAATTCCTCTATTTTTTGGGTCCCCAGAGGGGACGGGGGTTTGTGGACGATCTAGTGCGTATCACACTCACCCTCCTCTCTTGCCAGTGAGCAGCAGTGGGCGGATCGGGAGGATGAACCAATGGACTACCCACGCACCCTCTGCTTGAACACAGGTTAGTGTTACATACACCAGACCCCGCCTCGGACCGGCTGCGTGATGCCCGGGCCGGGTCCCTGCGTTTTTCAGCGCTGCCCCACTGCGGGTACGCCTGTAGTTCCGTTGATGCCACTTGCGCGGTGTCTGGGAGCCTTGCTTGAGCTACCCAGCCCGTCTCGATGGCTCCTTCGAACCGTCAGGCTCGGCTATGCGATTCAGTCACCCGGCGTCCCCCTAAGTTCAGTGGCATCCGCTTCACAACAGTGAAGTGGCCGATGGTCCTGTCTTGCGGGCAGAGATCGCAGTCCTGCTGGTGAAGGATGCGATAGAGCCGGTTCCTCCAGCTGATATGAAGATGGGGTTTTACAGTCCCTACTTCATTGTACCCAAGAAAGGCAGTGGGTTACGACCATCTTGACCGTCTGCTTGAACTGCCTGCACGGTTAACCGTCAAGATTTTGACGCGGAACGCATCTTCGTGTGCATCCGTCCCCGAGATTGGTTTGCAGCGGTCGACCTGAAGGATGCGTACTTTATGTGTCGACCCTTCCGCACCACAGACCATTGCTGTGGTTCGCGTCCGAAGGACGAGCATATCAGTATGAGGTCCTGCTCTCCGGGCTGTCCCTGTTGCCCCGTGTCTTCACGTAAGTTGCGGAGGTACCCCTTGTTCCCCTGAGAGAACAGAGCATTCACATTCTCAACTACCTCGACGAAGCAGTCTCAGGATCAGTTGTGCGAGCACAGGGATCTGGTGCTTCGGCACCTCAGCCTGTTGGGCCTTCGAGTCAACTGGGAAAAGAGTAAACTCTCCCCGACGCAGAGGATCTCGTTTCCTGGTAGGAGGGGACTCGGTAGGAGTAGGATGGCGGTCCCACTGAAACAATTCAGAGGCTCCTGGGGCATATGGCAACCACGGCGGCAGTCACGCCGCTCGGGCTGCTCCATATGAGACCGCTGCAGCACTGGCTCCATGGCCGAGTCCCGAGGTGGGCGTGTTAACGCGGCACCTTCCGGGTCCAAGTTGGCCTGCCGCCAAACCTTCACCCCGTGTCAGACCTTGCGTTCCTCCGTGCCGGTGGCCCATTGAGCCGGTCTCCAGGCATTCTGTGGTTTGCACGGATGCCTCAACCACCGTCTGGGGGGCCACGTACAATGGGCTTGCCGTGTCAGGGGTTTGGACGGGGCCCCAACTGCACTGGCTGCCTCGAGTTGCTTGCAGTGCACCTTGCCCGGGGCCGTCTTAAAGGGCGCTTACGAGGCAAGCGTGTTCTAGTCCGCACGGACAACACAGCGACTATTGCTTACATCTACCGACAAGGTGGTCTGCGTTCCCGTCGCTTGTCGCAACTCGCCCGTCCCCTCCTCCTCTGGAGTCAGAAGCATCTGAGTTCGCTTCTCGCCGTTCACATCCCAGACGAGCTCAACCGTGCAGCCGACGAGCTCTCCCTAGCTTCGCTCCCGTGAGAATGGCGACTCCATCCCCAGACGGTTCAGCTGGTTTGGGGACGTTTTCGGAGCCGCTCAGGTAGACCTGTTTTGCCTCTCCAGAAACCTCTCACTGTCAGTTGTTCTTCGCCCTGACCGAGGGGACACTCGGCACGGACGCACTGGCACATAGCTGGCCGCGGGGCCTTCGCCAGTATGCATTTCCCCCAGTGAGCCTTCTGCCACCTTTCGTTGAGTGTGTTCTTCTCGCGAGAAGACCCCGAAGATTCCCCATAAAAAAAAAAAAAAAAGAACAAAAAAAATGGGTGTAGTGCACCAAACAAAATAAAGATCAGGGTTGTGCTTTCCTTTTTGCAGCATGGGTTGGAGCGAAGGCTGTCTCCCGCCACACTTAAAGTTTATGTTGCTGCAATCGCTGCTAACCACTACCCCGTAGAAGGGAGGTCGCTGGGGAAGCATTACCTGGTCGTCAGGTTCCTTAAGGGGCGAGAAGGTTAAATCCTCCACATACCCTCTTGGGACCTGACTCTAGTACTAACAGCACTACAGCAGGGCCCATTTGAACCTATGCAGACAGTCGAGCTAAAGTTTCTGTCAATCAAAACTTTACTCCTGCTTGCATTGGCCTCCATCAAGAGGGTAGGGGATGCGTTGCACTCATTTCGGTCAACGATTTGTGCCTAGAGTTCGGGCCGGCTGACTCTCAGGTAACTCTGAGGCCCCGGCCCGGCTACGTGCCAAAGGTTCCTGCTACTCCCTTCAGGGAGTAGGTGGTGAACCTCCAAGCGCTGCCCTTGGAGGAGGCAGACCCAGCTCTAGTTTTGCTCTGTCCCGTCCGAGCATTAAGGTGGTACGTAGACCGGACACAAAGCTTTAAGACCTCAGTTCTTTGTCTGTTACGGAGGCCGGCAGGAGGGGAATGCCGTCTCCAAGCAGAGGGTGGCCCATTGGATAGTGGATGCCATCACCTTGGCTTATCGGGCACAGGGTGTGCCCTGCCTTTTCAGGTTGCGAGCTCACTCAACTAAAGGTGTTGCATCCTCCTGGGCGCTGGCTCGTTGCGCCTCGCTGACAGATATCTGTAGGGCTGCGGGCTGGGTGACCCCCAACACGTTTGCTAGATTCTGTAGCCTTCGTGTGGAGCTGGTATTCTCCTGTGTTCTCACCTCAAACGGTTAGAAGCACTGAGAGGCCCCGGCTTCGGGTCTGCTTGCTAAAACTGCTCCAGAGAGTCCATATAGTAGTCCCTGTTGAGTTCCTCCGTCCCCTCGTCAGCCAGACGTGGCGGAGCGTCCGGCGCCAGGCCCTCACTCGATGAATCCGTGAGAACCGTTAGAGGGCTGGGTTCCATATGTAGAGGTCTAAGTGATTCCCATATGTGTAAAGTTCACGGTATGTCCTCAGAGCCTGTGTTTCCCCGTCAGACTTCTGCCATTCCAAGAGGGTTCAATCACCGCCATTCTTCCATATGCACCTAAGGAATCTTCATTTGTGTATTTGCTTCTGAAACCTCCTTCGGGAAGGTTCGAGCTTCCGTAACGTCCCTGGTCCAAGTAGAACGGTTGCGTTTCCCCAGTGTTATCCAGTCTACTCAGTGGGTAGTGCCATAGTAGCAGTAGCTGGTCCTCTTGTGCAGGCCCTGGCCTACGCCAAAAAAGTAGGGGCGTAGATGGCTTCCACAGGACACTGGAAGGGGCGGTAGCTGTGGCCTTTTTGGTAGATCCCAATTCGTCGGTCATCCGACGTGACGTCGAGAGTTACCGACTGAAAGGCAACGTCTCGGTTACGTATGTAACCCTCGTTCCCTGAAGAGGGAACGGAGACGTCACGTCCCGTCGCCACAGCTCCTGTACCACCGCTGAGCGGCCGGGTCACCGGCTCGGCTCCTCAGCGAAAACCTGAATATGCGCTGCACCTGCTGCCAACTTATACTCACGCTGTGATCAGCAGCAGCTGGATGCAATAATCGCATGCCAATGTGCATTGGCTCGTTTAGTTTACACTCGAAGTAGATTGGTCCCTCTAAGCGAGATCCCAATTCGTCGGTCCTCCGACGTGACGTCTCCGTTCCCTCCTTCAGGGAACGAGGGTTATATACGTAACCGAGACGTTTTATTGGGAGGGTTTTGTTGTGAATGAGGCTGAGGAGAGTTCCAGGACCTCTTTCTCATTTTAGGCTCCTCTGTGCTCAAATCAGCCCCTGAGGACCAATCAGCCCTGAGGGTTTATACACGGGCCCTTTACAACTGCCTCCCTTTCCTGCCACCTAAATTTCTCCGGTTTCAATTCCTCAGGGCTTCATCAAATACTCGCATTTCCCATTAATGCTGGCTGGAAAACAGATATGTGCAACGGACCATGGGAATTATGCAAGATCTCATTTATCAGCCGGGAGCTTTTTACAGATTTGAGGACATGAACTATGATTTGAGGACAGATCCGTGCTGTTCGGTTGGAGAAGCACATTTTTGATGCCTTTTGACCTGTTGAGTTTCAAAAGCAGAAGAATCCTTAAAAAAAAAAAACATTCACACTGTTGCATGATCTTCCTTGAGGTCATTTGTAGCTTTCTTCAGTTGTCTTGAAATGATTAACGTGTCTGACCTACATATCTTAAAGTGTATTTCAGTCAATTTGACAACTGTGTTGGATATTCAAAATCATTTGCGTTAGGTCACATTCATTTGGTTCTATGTGTCTGTATCTGTAAACGTGTCAGTGCATGTGATACCTTTAAAATAAAAAAAGCTGCATCTGTCAAAAAAGACAGCAAGCAGGTGGTAGCAGCGACCTGAATTAATTGAAAAATGACTCAAGCCTTCACATAGAAAATGTATTAGCTGTTTGGTCCAGAAAATCATGACTCACAGGTGGAGTTTCAATTTAAACTGATCACGGACCGCATTAAACGCCTAGACCGGGAAACCAATTAGCATTATCACAATACCTGACTGATGATTCACACTCATGATCAAAGTGAGATCATCCAGTGTTCCCAATGTCAATTTGCTCGACCTGGAGGAACCCCAATTTCTGCCATTTGTTTAATAGGGATGCTTTGTCTGCAAAATGCAAGGCTTATTAGTTGCGATATTAAAGGCTTCTTACATCTGCATGTAAGACATGCTTTTAAATGTGCCAGGGGAGCACTTAGAGCAAAGATTATATGTCAAGCCATATGGTATTCTCTTAGATACAAACACAAGGCGATGCAGAGTTTGCTCCAAGTGAATTGTTTTTTTGTTTTTTTTAACTACAATGAACTACATTCAAACTACATTCTGGTAATTCTGGGAAAATTCCCCCATTTTTATATGCACTTCTCAATATAACTCAATAGCACTACTTTACAAACTATAATTATAAACTATAATAAATTCATACAGTAGAACAGGATCTGTGTGTGGACCAGCCCAGTGTTGTGTTTTGACAAGTTGGACAAGTCACAACAGAACTAAGTAATCAACTAGAACTAAAAAGTTGTAAGAACATACAAAAGAAGAGCTGCATGATTCGGGGGAGAAATCTAATTCCTAAATAATACTATATATTTTTGTGTTGTTTGTTGAATCATCATCCGGTATGGTGATTTTTTTAAATATATATTATATAGTATACTATATTATATATAATATAATATTATATAAACAATACAATTATTGTTTTATAATAATAATTATATTATTGTTGTGTGTTTTGCTGTCATATTATTATCATGTTGTTGTTGTTACCGTGAATATTATTCATCCCATATTTCTTTGTGTTAATTTTTTACTCAGTGCATACTCTACATCCTACTTACTAATTATTATTATTACTAAATAAAAAGAGAAAATTAGAAGTGACTATTGTAGTACAGTTCTGTAAAATTACAATACTATATTAGTTTATTATATCTCAATTTCTTATTATCTGTCTTAATTTCATCATTTTCAAACATTAAACCATTGAACGTTTTGCCAGAAAACCAAAAGGGGTTTTATGCCATTACATTTAAAGTAAAATATCATAAAAAATAGTAGATTTTCTGTGCAATATTTAATAATATTTATGTTAATATTAAAATGAAATATTTAATAATAGGACTTGCATTTTTTATGTGTTAAAATGTGGCACTCATTCTCTCTACAGTGGATAAAAAAGCATGTTTTGTTTTGTAATGTGTCCATTAACTATTATGGGCAGAAGTGAGTCATGCCACAGCAAGGGTCGTGGTTACAGGTGATGGACTCTTTCCAGTTACCAGATCCTCCTTTGATAACAACACCAAAAGAACATAGACATTCACTTCCACACAAAGAAACAGAAATAGTCACTGAAAAAGAGAAAAAGAAATGTCAATGTGTCAATAACAAAGACCAGGCTTCTCTTTTCATTGCACAGCTTGTTTTTCTTATTGCATAATATGTGCAATGATAAAGAGTCAATCTAGACAAAAGACTAGCCGTAGCAAAGAAGAATCAAGGCCACAGAAACAAATACAAATGTGCAGGACCAAGGCAGTCTCTTTCTGCAGAGAGAGAAATGCTTGATTATGGTATCAGGATTGGTTTATTTCTACTACGGTACAATGTGTGCTATCCCAGAGTGCTCTGTTCCAGCATAGTGCCATGTTACATAATGAATACTTTGACCTCTTGAGAAATGAAGGGAGGTGAACACTTTTGCTAGATTTGGCCAGCATGTTATGATATGAACTGCTCTGTCCTGGTTCATTGCCATTTACCTGTGACCTGAGAGAAAAGCATATTTACAGTGGCATATGTCTGTTGTGTATGGTCAGATGAGACCGTTTTGCCTGTTTTGCGGAAAACTCTCATTCATATGAATGCATACATTGTTTTTCCCCCTTGGATTAGCTACTGTACAGAGAGAGTCGAAATTAAAGCGAATCGTAGCCTGAAGTGTTGCACTAAGCCAACAGATCAATTACTAACAAACTCTACCTCAGATGAACTTCCTTTTATATTCAGTGGGAGAGAAAAAAAAATCAGGTTATGCTTTATTTCGATAGTCCACTTTAGACATTCTACTAACTATAAGTAGGTTTGCTGCTATGTATCAGCTTACTCTCGTAATCTGCAACTGCATGTTAACTAACTCTCAACAGAGTATTAGTAAACTAATAGGTTAGGGTTAGTAGAAGTTGACATGTTCTTGAAAGTTATAGTCTGTTGGGTGACCATAAATAAAGTGTTAGCTGATATTAAGCAGATAATCACTGGTAGTTGGCATGTGGTTGCAAAGTTCTGTATTGTTAGCAGATTGTCTAAAGTGGACAACTGAACTAAAGTGTTACCCAAAAGAAATCACACAACAGCACTACAAAAGAAAATCATCAAGCCTGCTGAATTAAAACAGCATTTCTTGTCTCTTTGTCAGATCCATTGTTTCAGTATGTGCTTATTTTAGTGAAAAATTAAATTTTCTAAGTGAAAAATGGGCGTTACATACCAGAATGGAGCCAGACCAAATGCTACCCACAAACCCTTGTGGCCTAAGTGACATTAGTGGGAAAAAAAAGTTTTATAGAAAGAGGAAGTTAATACATATTGATCAGGAAAACAAACATTAAAGGGATAGTTCACACAAAAATAAAAATTCTGTCATTAATTACTGACCCTCATGTAATTCCAAACCCGTAAGATCTTCATTCGTCTTTAAAACACAAATTAAGATATTTTTGATGAAATCCGAGATCTTTCTGACCCTCTATAGACAGCAAGGCAACGTGCACATTCAAGGCCCAGAAAGGTATAAGGACATTGTTAACATAGTCCATGTGACAACAGTGGTTCAACCATAATTTTATGAAGCTACGAGATATACATACACACACACACACACACACACACACCTAGATGCTAAGGGGCTCATAACTCACCAGCTGTGCACGACATCTCAAGACACTGTAAGATAGAAGCAAAGGGGTGACATGACTGGGATCAAGCCTGCACTGGCTGCCTGGCCCCTAGAGACACACAAACTCTGTTAGACACACATAAATGTGTCAATACACTGCGCAGCTGAAATATGCATGAGGTGACATATAACAGAGCTATCACCTTACAACCGCTTCTCACGCCAATGACAATGTAGGTTCAGTGACTGGATCTCATTTCACCGAGGAAGGGAAGGAAGTGTGCTGAACATTAGAGGTGTTATTGCTATACTCTGCTCTGATATCACGTACAAATAATGTTACAGACTTTCTTTAGTTCAAAATACAGACAAAAAGCTGATATTATTAAAAGTAGTGCGCATTCGTTTTATGGTTTTAAGAAAGACAAAATGTACTGATAAGGATTATATGACACACCCTTCCTCTTTTGTAATCTGTGAATCTCAGCATGTACACACTTAGTTATATGTGGGTCTTAAGCTATACATATATGAAGAGTTTTCTCAACCAGTGACATAAACTTTAAGCAACAGCTGTCAAGTATCATGGAAAACTGATCAAATATTTACCTAACATTTTTCCTTCTGTCCTTCCTTCCAATCACATCCTATCTAAAGTAATTGATTAACTGATTAAATGGACCCTGAACAGCATCTACAGACTAACACATACTCACTCACTCACTCACTCACACACTCACACACTCTCTCACACACACACTCTCTCTCACACACACACACACACACACACACACACCTGTGAATGAACAAATAAACATGAACATACACAAAGCTGCCCTTTAATATCCTGTTAAATTTACATACCGCTGCATTTACTGCTGTTTTTGCCAGATATTGGTGACAAAAATTTTCAGGCAATATGGTGCCTGTATTTTTTATATTTTATTGTAGTTTTTAATTGTTTATAATTAAAATGTTGTATGTTTCATCAACTGGTGTTATTTAAATGTACCAAGATACCTTAACTATGCAGATCTGCTCTGTACGTTAAATTATACTGAATAACCTACAATTATACAGCTTGTAAAACAGAAGGCCCTATGATGAATTAAAGTTCACCAAAACTGGCACTCCATGAACAATGACTCATATAAACATGTGCAGACAAAGCACAGTGTTACCATACAAATACAAAACACCATCAGGGTAACTAAACATTACATGTAATACAGTAACCAATAACTAAAATAATTAGAAACGCAACGTTCTTCAAGTAAAGAATTACTTAATTAGAATTTATGAATTTAAATGTTATTTAATAATCATTTTAATAATTTAAAAAAATACTACAGTTTATAAGTTTGTTGTCAGAATTTGCAATGTTTTTGGAAAAAAAAAAAAGCTAAATATTTTGTGGAAACTAGGATTCTTTAATGAAAGTTCTAAATACCAGCATTTGAATTACATTTTTCTTTACCGTCACTTGTGATTTAAAACAACTGAATGGCAGTATATAAATTATTTCATACTTCTACTTCTAAAAAACAAAACAAACAAAAAAGTAATTTAATGTCTGTCATGTTAAATCACTAACATGCTTTATAGCGTTTTAGCATTCTTTTCTTCTGTTTAGATTACAGAGTTACTGTTCACTTCGCTTCTGATAATAGTCCAATTGTGTGTGTGTTTTGTGCATCTCATTAAGTTGCACAAACCAACAGTTACATGCTATCTAGCTATGTTGAAGAGGCCTTGGATTTACTTCAGCTCACCAGCTGACTCTGATATTAACACTCCAATTTACTGGAATACCATGCACTTTACTGGAAACCTCCAGCTGCACAAACATGCATGTTTGAACTGAAAAACGTCAAACTGTGTCAATCTAGCAGGTTAGAAACTTTCACACCAGGCTTGATCTTCTTTAATCTCATGAGAACATACTTAATAAATGTGCACAGTGAAATCGACTCAGTTTCAGGCCTTTTATTTGTCAGTCTATTGATTTATGTGTGCTCATGTGACCAAGTGCTGAGAATAATAAGGCTAGATAAGGTTGTGTGGGGAAGGTGGTATATCCCATGGACCCCAGGGATCTCTTCTGTTCAGCTCCTGAAATGTCTCTGTCAGCCTGAACAAGTTCACGATCTTAGACAGCCTTTTGCAGCAAATGCTGTGTAGGCAGAGGGAAATAAAATCAATGGGGTTACATATTATTATCATTACCATGTGTGGATGGGAAATGAGTTCTGTAAGTAATATCTCACAAAACATGAAACAGATTTCGCAAAAGGCTGTTTTGAAACCACTGCCTTGGATGATAAATATTGACAGAAGTATTGATGTGCTAAGAGATGTGACAGAAGGGATGCATCAAGCAGTCAATCAGAGAGAAAGAGGGATGTTTGCCATTTGTAATGGGCTGAGTTATCAGGTATTTCTCACTGGAATTCATAGTATGGCCATAACATTTTTTTTAATCTTTATTAGATTCACTTAGATTAAAGGAACTTTTAAGGTTAATTCTGAATTTAATATGTTTTTACACATAATTCTTTGGAGTTCCAAGGAACAAAACATAAAAACATTCTAACTCAAAGAAATGGTTTCACCAGAAAAACAGGCAGTTTTTTTCCATCATGTCATGTTCATTCATTTCTACCATCCCGAAGACCACTGAAAGAACACCGTTTTATTTTGACATTAGTCCGCCAGAGCATTTGGTCTTCTAAAGAGGCCTTTGCTAGTACTAATGTTCAAATCTGGGCAAAGTGAAGATGGCGCACACACAATGGACATGAGCCCTTTGCCTCTCAACAGGCAGCAGGCAGTCAGTGTTCAAAACAGCAGCTCTACCATTCCCCTCTCTCTCTCTTCTCTCCCTTTTCCTTCTCTAACAAAACCAACCACAGTACCGCCAGCACAAACATAACAGACTTACTCTTCTTATACTTTAAAAGAAGAGAGAGAGAACAAAAATAGCTTCCACAAACTGCCAACATCTCCGAAACAGTCTAATGCTAATTGAAGTACAGAATAAAAACTGCCAGAAATCAGGGAGAAACCAAACACAAGATAGATAGATCTGATAGCCAGCTATCCCTTTAAAAATATATATAAATAGATATATCAATATATTTTAATTAATAGATATTTCTAGGAAGCATCTGTTTGGTAGATACCATATTTTATCTGAGGGCACTTTACAGAGGGAGAAAAGATTGTCTAAAGGCATGACTTAACCATAGATAGATAGATATCTATTCAGTGACTGAGATGTTCAGTGGACTGAGATCTTGGATTGAACGGGCCTCATTTGCTGGTATGTGTTTTATTGACAGGGCATGATATACCAGCTGGGACTCCTCTCCTGTATCAGCGCAACTCTAGACTTCAGAGAAAAGCCAGACCCCTTTCACTGACCATCCCCGAACGGGATCCGCATGGCAACCAGACACGAGAGCGAGGCAATTTCTACTTCCAAAGGGAAGAAGTACAGCATGGCAGCCCAGGCTTACGGCATGCTTAGGACAGCATTACGAACACGACTATGAATCCAACCCACAATGCCTTCAAACACCTGTGTCATAATGCAGGAACATGCCAGAACATGCACAAATCTTTCATGCGTATAAATGCATAAGGGCACAGATCTCAACAACAGGAAATGTTATGATAATAGGATATTTATAAATATAGCATTTCTCAATTGTTTCTAATATTATACATAATCTTAAGAACGTCAAACATACCAATAAAAAATGTTATAAAAAAAATTCTAAAATATATGATTAAGTAGCTAACTTCTGAGACTATCTATATATATTTATATAATATATATATATATATATATATATATATATTATATAATTTATTGGCTTCATGATATCTATAAATCATTCAAGGGTGATGGAGAAAAACCCTATAATAGCTCTCAATCCTATCTAGTTCTAGCAGCTCAGCAGCTCATCTATTTAATCAATAATCATGTCATCGGAATGCTCAGTCATGTCTGCAAGCTGTGACCACCCTGAGTAACGCTCTTATTAAACCCTACACTAATCAAAAGTAATAAATCTACATGTTATTTCCACCTCCTTAATCATAGTAATTGCTGGAAAGCCTGGTCCATCTTGAGAGGAACGTTTGACAGTAATGAGACAGTAAAGTGTAAAGCACCACTTTGGATTATAGACACTGATAATGACAACACATGCAGAAGTGATCTCCACATCGCCACAGTCTCCACTGACCACTCAAGCATCACATATTAGATTCTCCTTCATTTTCTACGCAATATTTTTCTACATTCATACATTTCTATCTCATTAGCCACTAAGTAGTAATTTTTCTAAATTATTTAGAGAAACGATTTTGTAGTAAACAAACACGAAGTCCCTCTGCATACAGTGATATTCAATACAAATTGTTACTGTAGGCTATATTTGCAATTGGCAATCACTAACCCATACACAAAATATATATTAGCAAGCTCTACAAGTAAGGGAGCGTTCACATCGAATGCGTTTGCATCTCATTTCGTTGCTTTTCCATTGTAAACACTTGCTAGATGGACTTTTTAAACTGTAATTCGCACTAGCGCGCCAGCCCCCGACCGCCCCCGCTGTGATTAACACTATATTATCCCCCCCACTGTGTTCCCCCGGTGTCAGTGTCTGTCCATAGTGTGTGGCTCCTCCCGTCGCGTGTGTGACCCACGGAATTTGTTAACTTAAAAAAAAAAAACCCGCATTCGCGGACCTGTTTTTTTTTTGCATGGCGGCCTTGCATTTCACGTTTTAAATACAAAAACGCATTCTGTGCCAACTCATTATGAATTGACTCCAATATCAGTGGCCGAGTGCTGGCCGTTGCAAGGTTTGGAACTAGTAAGATGTGTAAAAAATAAAAAACATTAGTTAATAATGAGTTATGCCTACCGAATTAGCAGAATATTGTGTTCGTGTGCTAATTGGCTAGAGGGTGATCCAAAACTAACCAAGTTTGTAGCTAATTCCAATTAATTTTCTCTGAGAAAGATCTAAACAATATGTCTTCCCAGAGTCAGTGTTGAGTACGTTACTGCTTCAGTTCTTCGATTGTGCATTAGAGACACTTTTATCCCAATGGCGACCTTACAGGCTATACATTTTTTACCAATGTGTGTGTTCCCGGGGAATCGAACCCACAACCTTTTGCACTGCTAACGCAATGCTCTACCACTGAGCCACAGGAACATGATTGAGGGTGATGGACTCAATGATTCACTGATAAAGACGGTCCCTGAATGAACCAGTAGCTATTATTAAACAAATCGGTTGAGTGAATGATTCGATAACCCACTCATAAAAACAGTCACTTGTTTAGTTCCTGAGTGAATCATATTTTTGAACAAATGGACTGAATCTTACTCCTAAAGACAGCCACTTTTCGCCACCTACTGGTTTCAATTCAACCGTTTTTTCCCCAGTTTAATATACACTTTAAAAAAATATTTTCATTCATCCAATTAAAAAAATGTAGGGTAATGATTCACATCTATATTTTTTGACTTGAGCCAATGAAAAATAAAAGCTTACCCTAAATTTTTTTAATTGGATGAAAGAAAAAAAATTTTCAGTGCAAGTTGGAATGACTTGTACAGCCAATTTGATTATACTTTTTAAAGGTCCCCTGAAATGCTTAGAAACAGGCAGCATTACTCTATGTGTTGACGTCATTTTAACTGAAACAGGAAGACAGGGCGGGACATATCAAGCAGCCCCGCCCCTTTTTAAAATAGCCAATAGCGTTCGTTTATATCACAGCTTGGGCTAGAGCCATTCAGAGTCATTGAGCTCCGTAAAGCCGCATTTGAAAGAGTATGCCAGCCACAATCTCATCCAAAATATAACATTGTGTCGAATTCAAGTAGCTCCGACACATTGTGTGGTCTGCGCCGACTCACACATGTGATCCGCTCCGTGCTAGCGTGTCTCTGGACCAGAGCAGAGTGTGTGTGCGGTGCGGTGGTTAGCGTGACATAGCACAACCAGACTTCTTTTTTTCCTCAATGGAAAGCATATTTACACTGTTTGAATCGTTCCCTGTCCCCTATATAGTGCACTACGTGCCATTCACTGTACAGTGTGACCGATTTCAGCCGCGGCTTCAGCGTCTATTTTATAGTGTAGGGGGCGGGCGCTTCGGATTCTAGAGAGCATTTGATTGGACAGAAAGTTTGATGAGAAGCTGAAGTACGATGTGACGTTGAGCCGTTTTGGCGGAAGTGACGAACTGCAAGCTTTAAATGCTAATATCTCCTAAATCCGAATTTTGTCACTGTTTTGGAGCACACTGCCTTATAGATAACCTTAAGACTAACATATTGATACTAACACCCAAAAAAACTTTAATTTTGATTTCATGGGGACTTTAAGCCAGCAACCGAACTTAAGTTTTTAAGTTGAAGTTGGTGTTTATTTTCTACAGTGAAATCCCAAACACAAATGCACAGACTGACAGTCTCTCTGGAACAAACAGTGAAGTCACAGTGCAGTTGAACTGTTATATCAGCACTGTTGGAACACTGCTCGACCAATCAGATCTGAGGGCCAGAACTAATGCATAATGCTGTTTACACTGGATTGATTGATAAGCAAACACATTTTTAATTGTGTTTAATGTTTTCTTTAGTGTTATACATTGCCACAGCATGGTTATAAGGGGCTGTACAATTGTGTCCTCCTGTAGACAGTCAAAGCTGTGCGGCAGAGGAGGACGATGAGGAGGTGAACGACTACAGGGTAAAGTGTCTGAATAACCTGGCAGCAGCACAGCTGAAGCTTGGACAGTTTGACGAGGCGCTGCACACCAGTCAAGATGTGCTGTTCCTGGATCCCCAGAATGTCAAAGCATTATTCAGGAAAGGGAAGGTATGGATGAATATTATTCAACAAACTAGGCACTGAGATCATTTACAGTTCATACATGATGGGTTTATATTTCCATCTGGATTGTACTTTTTCCAAAAACAAAGAGTATATTTTTATTGTAATCTGGTAATGTAAAATGTGTCTGCAGCTTTTATCGGACAGGGGTGAGTATGAGGAGGCCATGGAGACCCTGAAAAAGGCTTTGAAACTGGAGCCGTCCACTAAGGTGAGAGGTGTAACCGTATCTCCTGAACACATCTAAATTTCACGTGAGCTGGCAACAGAAAATCCCATTAGCAGCTATTTACAGATCAACTGACCTTTGGGAAAAACCTGGCCTAACAGGAACAGTGTTATTTATTTCAAATTCAATGCCAACTCATACTCACTGTGGGTCAAGAATGAAGTTTGCATTAAAGCCAAAATGTGCTTTATTATTATATTAAGCTTCCAATGTTCATTAGTAAACACATTCCAAAATGATTTTAAATGAGTACCAAAACAGAGAATGCATTGTGGATCTATTTAAGACATTTTTTTTTAAATGTCTTTCTAATGTGTTTGCATTTCATATACATATCAGTTTCCCGACTGGTCTGTTTGAACATTCAACACAAACTTAAGACAAGGAAGTGAAAACCTGTCCTGAGAAATTCCACACAACATACGAGTGCATGCTAACAATATCTGAGTGAACATGCAAATATTTGTTTCTACAGCTAGACTCTAATAATATCTGAGAATGAGTTTTGTGCTGCGTTACAATCCACAGAACCAAAACCTGTTCTGTCACGCCTTTGAGAATCTGTCAAATCCTCAGAGCAGCCACCAAGATTAGAGCTGTCTGGAGCCAGTACACGGACACCAAAGATGACACAACACACACACACACACACACACAAACACACACACAACAACACACGCGCACTTCCAGTAATAAAGGAATCAGCACTATAGACTGTGGAGGTTTAGACATGCAAGAAGCATAAACAGAACAACGAGCTTCCTTCATAATAATGAATAGTATAATGCCCGTTTCTGCTAAAAAAAAAAAAAATACAAAATGTCATGTCTCTACGTTTTCTTATAAAGTTGCACCAAAATGCACACTCCTGAAAGCATAATGCAATATGACATATACATATATATTTAGTACATATCACTTGTGTATATATATCTCCCAAATGTTATATTACAATAACAAAGATAAATTTCATCATCATAAATATATATATTCTCTCTCTTTATTTATTCCTTCTCTTTCTAGCTTGTACTTATTTGAACAATGTCTAAAATGTTGGTATTACAAGCACTTCCTGTGTATGTTTGCCTCTTTAAGAAGAATCGCTTTATGTATCCCCCAACTGTAAGTTGCTTTGGATAAAAGCGTCTGCTAAATGACTAAATGTAAATGTAAATGAATAAATAAAATATTTGTCAAATTTGGGATGATATAGAAAGAATGAAGCCGAGGAAAAAAGACATTTCACAGATTGTGTCTGGGCTTGCTGATGAATGATTTTGTGATTGATCTCAGGTCCCCTCACACTATGCTTTGACCCAGAGTGCTCATGGTGAAGAGTGAGCCTTGTCTAGACAAAACTAAAATATCTGCTGTTCCTATAATGACACCCCGTCTGGATGGCGGGGCAAAAAGCAAACATTCCCACAGGAGGGAACTCATTGCAAAATTCAAATTAGGATAATAGAGTCAGAGATGGCATGGGATGGAAAACGTGGTAATACATGTGTTACTATATACTTCTGATTTTAGCAGTCTCTTTAAGTGTATACTCTGTGCTAATGGCTTTTGATTAAAATACAAGTGTAGGCCTATGTAAATCTTTACTCACTAAAAGTGGTATATTAAGGAAAACATTAAGATTTCACATTCAAAATCTGCATGGTGTTAAAGTAGCAAAGAATAGGCTATAAAAAGCTCAGTAAAGTGATTTCAGTCACATACCAGATTCTCGCACTGATAACAAAGAGGTCATAAAAATGTATAATCCAGTACTACACAATAAACGCAGCTTGCAGACGGTGAAATGGCACCATCTGTTGGTCAGTGTTAGAAAGTGCAGGACCACCTTATTTTTCCACAGAGCTGTAGGCTACAAAGATTTATAAAGTTGTTTTTATACTCTATATTAAGAGTTTGAATGCTAATATTTTTTCTTCATATTGTATTTTTATAGGCCATTCATGCTGAACTGTCCAAGTTGGTAAAAAGACAGGCGGGGGAAAGTGAGACCGAGAGTTGGCAAGCTAAACCAGCTGAAAACATAGCGCCCTTTCTGACACCTCCTCCCAAAAAAAAGCCGTTTGTAAGTGACTGACTACCACCTAGTGAAGAGAATAAAAGTGGTGGAAAGGGCCTTTTAAAATGTGCCAGAGCTGGCGTCGCAAGTGCCGCCATTGTTTGATCTCGTTTCTTACTCTTTCAGGGAATTTCTTGGAAGTTTCTGCTTGGAGCTCTGGTGGTGGCTTTGGGCAGTTTAGTCACATCTGTGGTTCTGACCGCACGGAACTAGCTCTCTCGACCTACTTGCAAATTAACTAAGTCTCAGAAACAAGCATTCCCCAGAGCTGCTAAGGGACGCAGGAAAAATGCATTGAACTGTTTAAAGAGCAGCTTTATGGGCGGTTCTACCGGTGGCACACCAACTTATGCAAAACAGAAAAAAGGTCAAGGCAAATGCATTTAAACTACTTGCAATAAAAACACTAGTGTTAATATGTTTGGCGTTTTGTTTTGCTTTCTGCTACATGACATATTAACTTTTTCATTTCTACACACGTTTTGTATTTTTCATCCCTGACTTTTCTACCATAATGATTTAATGGCAGCTGTTCCCCTAAATTCCAGTAATTAACAAGAAATCAATATTACATTTACAACCAAAATGTTGCAGAAAACAACATTCAAACTGTAGATGAACAATATGGCTATACAACAAATTAATCAACTGTTACTTATATTTGATCTATTTGATGACAAAAGGACTAACAGAATAAAAATAAAATCAGCATTACAACATTAATTTCTAAACCCATTCTACTTTCAAATTGTGAAATATAAATCTAAGACAATTTTTTTTAAATGGCTCTTCAGCTATTAGAATTGTTTCATGATAAATGTTAATATATTATAATGAATAAAATATACATAATACCATAATTAACATATATTAAAATATTCTTCACCAAGGTTGTTTAAGCATTCACTATCTCCCCCCTTCAATTTTTTTTTGAATATTCAGTTCTTAAAGAAAGAAAGACATTGTGGTTAGATAAACAAGCAGCTTTGTCATAATTGCAGCTGAAATACCAGAGGAAATATATCACCTTAAATGGAGAGTTGTTTGAATACTGTGTTGGACTACGGGAAAAAAATGTTGAAAACCAATATATAAAAATTATTTTTTTTCTTCTGTGAAATAACATATCATTCCGATGAGGACACCAGGAAAAGGCATTATGGAAGTAAATAAGGTCCGTTTTGATTTCATGTTGACTTTACATCTGCTCACGGAAATGTAACTACATCCGGCTTTGGATACTAGCCCACAATTACTCTGGCTCTCCAGGGTTCGGTTTCCTGGGTATGAGCATTACTCTGTCCTCCTCCACACTCTGGCACTCCTGTAAACAGACTGAACGGTGACTCATCTGTACAGAGGATCTAATACGATGGCTGATTAATCTATTGTTGCCCAAACCAGTTGGTGTGACATGTTAGAGGAGAATCACAGATTCTGTCGCTGACTGTTGTATCATGATGAAGGCATTGTCTCTGAACAGCGCAGGTGGCATATCTCAGATGAATGGCTGAAGGGTCAGTTCTGCTTTGCTTTGCTATGGTCATTTGAGTGCCAAAAATCAATAATAAATAAATAAGACGGTGGTTTTTTAGATTTATGCCTTTTTTTTATAAATGTCACAATAAAAAAATTGTCTAAGCAGCAGTTCGCAACCATAGCAGGGTGGCTCATGATGACTTAAAATGCTTTTTAAAAAAAGCATTAAACAACTAAGTTTAGATATCTTATTTTAGTTCACCCCAAAATCAATAAAAATGTCATGTGATTTTTTTGCTAACCTGTGCTTGTAGCTCGTAGGCATCATTCTCTACCCCAACCTTTAGCTTTTTTTATTGATTTAATATCACAAACATAACACCACATCTACAGTTACCAAAAATCCATTTTTCAATTCTCTATTATATATATATATATTATTATATATATATATATATATTTTTTATATATTTTTTTTTTTTTTTTTTTTTTGTACTTATAACCCTAAAAATCATATACGGACATATTTTAATTAAATGCTACAAGAACAAAACAACCAACACTGCCAGTACTGTACTGTACTGCCAGTACAATTCAGTGCTTTTAGTTTGTTCCTAAAGTATAAAGTCATTTATAAAATTAAAATAAAGAAATTTGGTCGGCAAAGAGCCCACTTATGGTATTTTCATAATAAAATAATGAAAACTTTAAAACACTTATTTTTTTTACATTTCAAAATGTCATTCATAATAAAATAAAAGCACATGAAATACACACATTTCTTGCACATACTCCCCAAAACATTCATCTTGAGTATTGCGTTTTCACGCGACGTCACACCCTTTTAGGAACGCCCACCTGGAGGACAAAACCAAGCTTTGCTCCACTCACCGCCACTTATTTTTACGCAGTTTGCATAAAGTAGTAATGTAGTAAAACGCAGATATTAAAAAGCGAAATTCAGTAAACACCTTATGGATTACGTATATTTTGTACAGGCAAGCAGATGAAGCCAGAATAGAACTCAAGTCTTTTCCACCTGTTAAATGGTTTTTCCCATCAGACAACCCTGTGAAGGAAAACACTGAACCATTAAGCGGATTCGATTGCTTTCATATTCCGGCCTCATCTGCTTGCTTATGTAAACTATGCATCATTCATATAGAGAATATTACGGTATTAAGGCACTGTAAGTGTTTTTACAACCTTTTGTCGCACCGTTTAATGATTGAAATAACGCCGCGGGTGCTTAATAAGGATTGCAAATGGACAAAACTTGCATTTTGTTCACATACCTTTGTTTTAATCTTTTGAGAGGTGCTCTAAATATATTGCGGCTGTTAAACATACTCCCTACAGATGGAAAATGACAGGCTTTGTGCTGCAGTTCTGTTGATTTTTTTGCTCCAGGCTTGAGCCCTCCGTTCGTCACGTTACCTGAAAGCCTATTCTGCACTTTTCTCACGTTTTAACAGTCGATGGTCCTTGCATCCAATCAAATGACTGCCCCCGCCCCACGTTCGCGCTTTCCCTTCCTTGGCTTTGCCGAAAGCTCTCTTGTCCCTTCTGTTTTGGGGAGATTATGGCGGCGGATCGTGATTTAGCCACAGAAAACCAAACATAGTGGTTCATTCCCGCACCTACATGGGTTGAGTGTGGACCATGATGGAAATAGGAAGAACAAAAAAAAATATAAGTAATAACATTTTTCATTTTTTATTTGATTATTTTTTAATAAATACATATAAAATATTAATAATAAATTTATATAAGATAGACTCATCGAAATAATTTTTCTGTTTTTTTTGCTCTGTAATTCGTCTAAACGCGTTAACACCTTCAGATCTCGTTTAGGACATGGTCCACTGTTTTCGGCTTTACCTTATTACTATCTTTTATACAATGAGTCAGCCATTGATTCAATCAGTTTTTTTGTTACTAAGTGTCATATTTTCTATCCCTATTTCTTTTCATTCTTCCAACAGAAATGCTCTTTCATTATCATAAGCAGAACAATGTAATAGTGCATGCTCTACTGTTTCTGGTAATCCACACAGACTACAGTTCCCAGACTCATGTTTATTCATTTTATATAGAGAAGAATTTAGAGCAGTGTGGCCAATGCGAAGTCTGGTAATAATTGTATCTTTGCCGAAAGATCTCGCGAGGCTGTGGCTTCTTCAAGAAGTTTGAAATTGATGCCGGACAGTAAAGACATCGGTTTGTTGGTTGGGAAATAAGATAGCGGCCCTTTGGGTGAGCTAATCTGAAAATCGGACAAAACTGATCAAAAATGACCAGTGAGTATATAAACGGATCTTACATGGGTTCAGTTTAACAAAATGAGGTCGCTGTCAGACGTGTATGAGAGCTCTTATCTCGGTCCCCACACTTCTTCGAGGTGTGTCGTCGCTCCCCTGCGGGATCCTCGCACTGACGGGCCTCAATTTCTCTCTTGCAGGCGGCTTCCACTAATCGACCCTGGGCGGACTATTCTACTAAAGTCTATAATTCAGCCGTCTACTATTTGACGACGGACTATACGTAGTATTCTTGGCATAATGGCATCCTCATGCACGCAGCACTGCTTGTGAGGGTTGCAACACTTCTGGACCGGACACTATCTCCATCCACCTATACTTTAGGGTTTAACTTTGTGAAACATGTCCTCTCCTGCCTACGCACTTCGCAGCCGGACGAAGGGGAAAGACACGATCGTCCACAAGTTACTGGACTGCAGCTCTGATCCTTATCACTATAACTCCTGCTACGCTAGAAAGTCCGCTCCACTGACATTATCTTTTTTGTTCTACTTAGCTCGCTGATTTTTATTGCTACAGCGTATAATTGGACCTGTCTGTGTTTTGTTATCAGATTTACTAGCGCGTTATGTTGGCGCCGACTAGTGTGGGGATCTACTGCGTGAGGTGGCTGTGCGTGCGGCAAAGTTGCTTCGCGGCAGGGAGCCCACGACCGAATGGGCGTCCGCCGAGCTGGAGTGACCCCCCATGTAGTGCCTGCTCGCCCGGAGATTCCTGGTTCTCACATTTTTAACAATTTTCTTAAAAAGAGAAAAAAAAGAGTTCTGAATAATCAATTTGCTTTGGTCTAGTAAATGAAGTTTTTGAAATATTACTGACAATATTAATATTTTACATGAAAAAAACGGCATGTGTGTAATGACCTGAAGGTGGACTTGTTTATCCACCTTTTTCCTACGCCCCATGGTGCTTTGCGCGAATTATGGGTGGAACTTCAGTTACAACGGAAATAATCATTCGCTGCAGTCACAGTGTCCCTTCTCATTCATTCATAGCAAGATGTGGAATCACACACTGACAGAACTTATAAAGGACAACAGCAACATACCCGTCCCTTCCTTAATAGAGGAATGGGAGAACGATTTAAAAAAGTGGCTGCGCATAACGTACAGTAGCATTTTTAGCTACTTTGTTGATTCAATTGCTTGTGACAGTAAGGCAATGAGCAATTTGAAAAGCTCAGAGGCCCAAGTAGGTATAACCAGACCGGAGATCTCCAAAAGTGGGCAGAACCTCCAAAATGGGGCGTGAACTCCAAAATGGGGCGGGGTCTCCTTGCGCAAAGACTTTTACCATTGGCTCTTGCTTCAGCCAATTGTTATTGAAAATTACATTTCAAAATAAATTTTTATAAATTAAACATTGTTTCTAGTTATTCTAAAATAAAATATGCTATATAAATAAATATTCTCTGTGAGAGCAGAGCCCAAAGCTCGTGGCCAGTGGTGTTTGGACTGGAGTTTGAACCTCTGCTTCATGATATAAACGGGAATCACCCACGAGCCGTCCCAGCACAGCACAGGGGAAAGATTTTACTCTATCACTTTGTTCTAAGCAACGGGGGCGTTAATTCGCTAGTAAATGGCTTGTTTTTAATGTCTTGTCTTTTATCACCTTGTTCCTCCAGTTTGACATCTGTTTTGCTTTGTATGCTGGCTGTTAAGTAGAAGTGGTGAGTATTCCAATCTTTAATTTATTTCTAACTGAATTTTATTTTTTTCCATTTGTATGTGCTGTATCTGTATAGACAGGCTATACACGGCGAAATTAAGTTATTTGGTTAATGAAATTAATTGAAGGTTTAGCATTTATAAGTAAAATATTTATAATAGATGTATTATTCAAAGGTTGTTTTTTTTTAGGTGGTTGCATTTACCTGACGTTTTTCTGCTCAAAGCTTTTGTAAACTGCTTTGAATGATCTGCATCTGTGAATTTGGTGAGCATAACCCAAAAGTTTTAATCCTACGTATTTATACTTGTCATTTTACCTTTAAAAAAAAAATCCTAGTATTTAATTTCCATTATTTCTTTTGAACAAAACAGTTTCAGAAATTTCATGTTTTAAATTGTAGGTAATCTTGTACCCTGTCAAGGACTAATCTAACCAGCAAAACTTGATATCAAAAGCATCCTAAATGTTACGTGTGTTTAGGATTCCATTATGCAATCAGTCATTTATATAGATCAGTGGGGGTAAAAATGTATTTAAAAAAAAAAAACACCTGCTCTGCTTGTCACCCTTGGCCAGGACGATGATGTCGATATTGGACGAGAATGTATTATCAAGGGGCTCTGCGTATACCTCAACGAGGATCCAGACAATTTAGTGAAAGAGTATGTGGTAAGTACAATTATAAAGGTTCATTAATTTAGATCTGTCTTTCATAAACAAATAATTGCATAAAAAAAAAACACCCGCTACTTAGATTATTGATCAGTCCCTCCAGGATTTTGCGGGACCTTTTTTTATTATTTCTGGCCTAAAATGGCTGAAATTGCAGCATCTTTTCTCGAAATTTGCGGTGATATTTGTGGCATTTCTTGTTTTGCAGTGTAAAAAAACCCACTTGAAATGGTTCTAAACAGTACCAAATTAGGGTTCTTCTGAACACTTTTTGGTGCTAAATAGAACCCTTTTTATAAGGTTCCATAAAGAACCATGCTTTGAAAGTGCTATAAAGGACCTCAATAGTGTGATAAATAACCTTTTTAAGAATAGTGTATTTTCATTAATATTAGTATATTTGTATCTTTATATTGTTAATATAATTTTTTTTAATTGGCCTAGTCTTATAATTTGGATTATACAACAGCAAATTGGAAAACGGACAAAACCGAAAAGGTAAGAAGGGATATTTGAGAAAAGAGCATAGCGGAACTAAATTTACCCTGCGTCACGTGATTTTCTTGGCCTTGTCTTGTTCTCATTATATACAAGTTCACATTTTTCATTAGATCTACATTATTAATTGATTGAAATAAAAATTTTTATAATATTCCCAGAGAAGTGCCCAATGTTCTGTTAAATCAAATTTTGTCTGTGCATTCTGCAGACTGCTGACGAAGCCTTCATCCAAAAATCCAATGAGACCACCACAGTGGGAATCTACGTCCTTAAATTTCATGATGGATCTTAGGACATCAGGATTGTCCTTGAAGGCCAGAACGTCTTGCAAGGCTTGGACAACTTTGCATTAGCTACGGCAATGCTTTTTGGTCTAATATATGCTTTAAATCTCAACTACCCACCTGAAATATACCTTTGAGGTACTGCAGAAAGAAGTCATGGAGCTGGAAGGCTGCACTCTATCAACGAAAGCTCAAGTTCTTAGAAACAGACTCTGACTGAGCTGTTTCCATGGTGCGGCAGGTACTTCCTCTTGGAATAAGAACCACTGTTTCTTTTTTTATTTCACACACACTCACAAAGAAAACTTATACCGCACATACGGAGTCAACTGTTAAAGGAGTAGGTTGGCCACTGTTTATTTTGTGGTTGTTTGATGTGTATAGTTAGTTTTTTTTCACTGGTCAAATTTGATTGGTTAAAAGGACCTGAGTGGTTAAAATGGAATGTCCACGCAGAAATGAACATTCTTGAAAGTTAAACAAAATTGACTCGTCTTACTGCTTTTAAAACAAAACAAAAACGTCAGGGGAAGCTTTGGACTGCTTAATACTCCTTATTGTCCACCTTTTCCACTACACGTTTGATGGTGTCTTGTCTTTTACTTCATGACAGGAGATATGCTGTCATTGTTCATAGTTATTCGTTGCATACTATGAAGCAGTTTTAACGTCACACAGAGAAAGCTCATTTCTGTAGCACATACTCAGTGAAAAAATGTATTGTACTTTGGGCTACTTTATACTCCTCATTACTGTTAACCTTTTCCAGAACACCTGTTTGATGGTGTCTTTGTTTTACTATATCTAAACGGTCTAAAGACAGAGGATATGCTGTCATTGTTTGTAGTCATTCGTTCTTGGAATGCAAACAGTTTTTAACTTCACACAGAGAAAGCTTATTTCTGTAGCACATACTCAGTGAAAAAAATAATTGTACTGTTAAAAATACAGAGATTTGATGTGGCTTATGCTTTTAAAACGTCTAGAGAAGCTTGGACTACTTTATACTCATCATTATTGTTCAACTTTTACCACAACATCTGTTTGATGGTGTCTTGTCTTTTACTCTCTCTGAATTGTCTAATGACAGGATATGCGGTCATTGTTCATAGTCATTCATTCATGGAATTTAAGCAATTTTTTATCTTAACAGAACGTTTCTGTAGCACATACTGTGAAAAAAATTATTGTACTGTTAAAAATACAGTGAATTGATTCAAGAAATGTTTTTGCTTGTCTTTTTAAAACTGTATTGTATTAATGTTGTAGCTAAGACTAGTAGATGTACAAAATACATGTATTTATGAAAGCCAGCTTGCAGTATTCTAAAACTAACCAGGTTAGTTTTATTTATTGAGAAACCACTGCATATATGAATGAAAGACATTAAAATCACGTTTGTTTAACAAACAAATTATGTAGCTTTAACATATATAAATCAGGTTCATTTAACAAACAAATTATGAAGCTTTAACATGTATAAATCTATTATGATTCTCCAAAAACACAAAAAAACCACAAAATTTATTCATACAAACTTATTTCAGTCAACACTTTATTACTACAAAGTGCAAAATACTGCATCCCAGCATACATGACACGATGATGCACTGCCTGCAGTAAGTGGAGGGTAACATTAAATACATGTAAAAATAAATAAAAAGATGGACTCGCTTTAAATAAACTATTTAACGACAATGTACTAACATTTAAATGTATCATTTGATACAATGCACTGTGCATTGTGTAAATACATTTTTACACTAAAAACTAAAATTATCAATAATAAAACATCTAAAATTACACTAACCATACCCCTTAAACCTACCCATATCATGGAACCAGTGCCAGCCTTATCCAAATCACATTAAAAAAAAATAAAAAATCTCCCCCTATGCACACAGTCGTTAAAGACACCTAATATGAAGTGGGATTGATGATGGTACTATATTATTAGTATTAGGCTAGTAGTAAAATCATAATCCGAGTGCTAACTAATGTGTTAAACATCTAAAAGCTACAATCCTAGGGAAAGACTATAATTTCTTCTATAAAAGGTAGATAATGCAGTCAGGCAAGACAAGCATGTCATGTACTCAAGCATGTCATGTACTGATGTGCAAAGGAAGTGGAATGCAGGCACGAGGAAGAATAGAATAACGGTATGTTCCAACAAACCAAATGTAGCTGAGGAAGGCAAAACACATCAACTTTAAACACCATAGACCAGGCCACACATATCCAGGCCCATCATCATTACCTCCAGATTTAACAACCCCCCCCCAGCATTTCAAGAACCGTGCTGCATTTGTAAGCCATAGCAGTTAATCTGTGATGGCACCACTGTTTCAGATGCTGACAGAAGGTCAGCTAAGCTTCAGAGCAGATGTAGACAGCAACAAGACCAGCTCAAGTGAACATGATACAGACATAATCACACACAGACCACAGCTTAACACAAAGTTGTAGAAAGTGCCTTTTGTTTTATGAGTCCTACATAAAATTATCACCCACCCAAGTAACTACACTAATGGAAGAAACTAAGGTCCAGAGCACCTCACAAATGTGGCATGATGCCAGAAAGCTCCGCATCACTGCCAGCACAGCAAAGAGAGTACCCAAACGACCTACTACTAACCCCAAAAAATTCCTTTAAATTATTGAACTTTGAAGTGTGACATCTTCCTTCAGGTCCAGTTGACCATGATGTGTGTGTGTGGGTCTACTGAGCTGCAAGCTGGTCATCTGGACATCAACTGAGCACCTAGAAATGGACATTCCATTTGACAAATTATGCAGAAGCTCATGTGCAACAGCTCCAGAAATTTTACTTTTTACACATGCTGCCAGCATAGTTGATGATTTTGCTGATAAGATAAATCTGTGCAAGACATACCTGCAGCTTTTAAACAAGTAGAGGGTGAGGAATGTGGTACACCATATACAAACATACCAATACAATGTAAATAGGTTTCATCAGTTTATTTTTTAAGCAACATGAGAATGAAATGCATGAAAAAATCCTGTGAATATTTTTACTGTCTACATCGTGTACAAAAACAACATTAATAACATGTATCTTGTTAATGACATTAACACATGCAGTTTAAGTGATGATAAATGTTTATCTATGTGCTTGAGATAAGCTCCCCTCTTAGATTTACAAGAGCAGCACAAATTCGCAGTATTTTATCAAACTCTGGGGCCAAATTAATAGGCAAAGTCTGTGAGAGAATCTTGTACACCTTCAGCCGCCTTATTGCCCGTTCAATGTGAATGTGGGCATGAGCAATGAGTCACGTGTGGGTGACTTCCTCATTAGTCAGCTGGCACTGTTTGTGTGTAAATGCTGGCATAACTAAATTCACCTTGCGTTCCTCCAATAAGTCCCTGATAGTGAATACACGGTCCGCCATCACCTCATCTCCGGGCCTCAAGCAGTCCAGAAACCCTGAGTTCTGTGCAATGTACCGGTTGCTACATTTTCAGAAGACACAGTGGACCAACACCAGCAGATCAACACCAGCAGATGACATGGCAGCCCAAATCATCACTGACTGTGGAAACTTCACACTGGACTTCAAGCAACATGGTTTATGTGCCTCTCCACTCTTCCTCCAGACTCTGGGACCTTGATTCCCAAATTAAATACAAAATTTACTTTCATCTGAAAAGAGGACTTTGGTCCACTGTGTTTTCTTAAGTCCACAGTCAACGCAGCCATCTACCAGGAAATTTTATAGCACTTCATGCTTCCTTCTGCTGACAGCTTTTTGAAGATGCTGATTTCATTTCCCAGCAGGATTTAGCACCTGCCCACACTCCCAAAAGCACCAAAAGCTGGTTCAATGACCATGGTGTTGGTGTGCTTGACTGGCCAGCAAACTCACCAGACCTGCGGTATTGTCAAGAGGAAGATGAGAGACACCAGACCCACAAACCAGATTACCTGAAGGCCGCTTATTAAAGCAACCTGGGGCTTCATTACACGACAGGTGCCACAGGCTGATTGTCTCCTGCCACCTCCCTGATGCGTAATTCTGCAATGAGGCCCCCCAAGTATTGAGTACATGTACATAAATGAACATACTTTCCCATAATGTATTGTCTTATGAAGTATTCTAATTTGTTGAGATAGTTAATTGGTGGGTTTTTGTGAAATGTGGACCAAATGGGTTCCCAATTAAAAAGAACCAAAGACTTAAACTACTTCGTTCTGTGTGCATTGAATTTATTTAATAACGAGTTTCACAATTTGAGTTGAATTACTGAAATAAATGAACTTTTCCACACCATTATAAATTTATTGAGATGCACCTGTATAATATATATATTATATTATCGATATATATTATTTATGAATATAAAAATAAGAAATGTTGAGGGGAAAAATTCATACTTTTCAACATACTTCTCAACTAAACTACCAGTAAGTGACGGTAAGTCACTTAATGAGTGAGTATTGAGTCATTCATTCAACTGATTGAGTGTGTTATGCTGGTATCTTAAGGACTTTCTTGGACAGCTGACTCCTAAAGTTTTTGCTATTCTTCATATTCTGTGTGGTCAGATAGAAATGAATCTTTTCCAATAAGTTCAAATAGATTTTTACCTTTTATGGGCATTTTACCTTTATAAAGCCATTTTTCTATAAGTGTGCATTATCTTTCGAGTCAAATTCTTACATTTAATCAGTGAATTAGAAAAAGACGACATTTGGGCTGTTACCAAGCAAATTAAATCAGTATCAACAAAATTCATCTTTGCAATCCAGACATAAGCTGCACCTGAAGTGGCATTTAGAAGCGTTTACACACTGTTTAATGCAGAACATGAATGCATTTAAACTGCAGTTACAAATGCATAACGTTTGATATATTACACAAACATTGAATACTGATATTTGTAATCATAATAAAAAAAAAAAATTAGATACTTTAAATGTGAAATTAAAACCGCCAGTAGGTGGCAGTAAGTACCTGTTAAGTGAGTCATTGCGACTGAACCGAATCATTTAAAGGGGTCATATGATGCTTTTTTAAAGATCATTATTTTGTGTATTTGGTGTAACAGAATATGTTGACATGCTTTATGTTCAAAAAACACATTATTTCAAATACTGTACATTATTGTAGATCCTCTATGCCCCGCCTCTCTCAAACGCTTTGTTTTTCTACAAAGTCCCTCCTTCCGACAAGCGTGGTCTGCTCTGATTGGCCAGCTGACCTAGTGCTTTGTGATTGGCCGAACACCGCAAGCACTCATCGGAACTGTAACGCCCCTTACCATAATCGCAAGCTTCATCTTTCAAAATAAATGTAAAGACAGAGCCCGAAAGCCTGAACAGAGCCTGAACAGTCAATAGCAAATACTTAAACTAATAGAAAAACAGTAGCTGATTCAGAAGCGCCAGATTGTCATAGCAAAATCAAAATGACTCAAAATCAAAATCTCCTAGGTTCACGAAACGGTCGTCAATAAAATGCATTGCTGTTCTGTTGTAAGTATCTTAAGATTCCTCATTGCATCTACTTTCGGAAGTCCAAATAAAGTGCTTTTGCTTTCACCAAAAATGCACAGCGTCTCTCTGACATGGCTGCTGTTTTTAACTTCACACAGAGAAAGCTCATTTCTGTAGCACATACTCAGTGAAAAAATGTATTGTATTTTGGGCTACTTTATACTCCTCATTACTGTTAACCTTTTCCAGAACACCTGTTTGATGGTGTCTTTGTTTTGACAAGCACAGTCTGCTCTGATTGGCCAGCTGACCAAGTGCATTGTGATTGGCCAAACACCGCAAGCACACGTCGGAAATGTAACACCCCTTACCATAATCGCGTAGCTTCATTTTTCAAAATAAATGTAAAGACGGAGCCTGGAAAGGTAACAGAGTCTCGTGACAGACACAGTGACGAAGCTGGTATGTGTGCAGTACACAAGCCACAGTTAAGACAGCTGACTCCACTGTGATCTCTATCTCTCTCACACACACGAGCACACGTACGCACACACAATGTGCAAAACTCCGCATTTGAACAGTCAATAGCAAATACTTAAACTAATAGCAACACAGTAGCTGATTCAGAAGTGCCAGATTGTCATAGCAAAGTCTGAATTACCTCCTCTCCTAATTTCACGAAACGGTCGTCCATAAAATGCATTGCTGTTCTGTTGTAAGTAATCTTAAAGATTCCTAAATCAATCTACTTTCGGAAGGCCAAATAAAGTGATTTTGCTTTCGCCTAGAAACACACAGCTTCTCTCTGACATGGCTGCTTCAACACTGACTGCTGTTACTGACACCACGCCTTCTTTCTTTGCGTGCACATTGGGGCAGTTGCTAAAATTTCCACATAGTGAGGTAGATATGTGGTGGCATGTTAGAACGAGCCGTTTTAGGAAAGCGTGGACAAGTCTTAACTTTTATAAAAAAATCTCTTTGAATTTGAGACTTTAGTCTCTGCAACTTCAAGGATCTTATCTATGCACAATCAGCTTGTAACACTCCAAAGAGAAGAAAACTTGAAATCGCATCATATGACCCCTTTAAATAGTTGATTCATTCGGGAACGAAACGCCGTCATGTTGCTCAGAGACGCAAAACAGCGCTGTGGCTTTGTTTGGAATTATTTTTGTTGTCGAAATAGTGCAAAAACAGGCAATATGGTGTCTAAAACGTAAGTCTCTTGATATTAACTTTTTGTTTATTGAACTGTTGTAAAAAAAATCAATATCACATTTGTATATGGTAATTTTTGGAGGAAAAAAAGGCACTCTTCCGTGTGAACTTGATTAACTATATGAAGTGGTATAAATATACACATTTTCTGCCCCCATGTCTTGAATTTGTGATCATTCCGAATGCATTTTAATAGACTGAATCACGCAGTGATCAGGCAGAGTGTAGGTAGATTCTGTAGGTGTTTTGAATGTTTTTTGCGTCATGAGAATATTGAGTAATAGCAGCTCACTTGTCATGGTGTTATTTAACTATATCATGTTATGAATAAACTAAACATTTTACATTTTTACCTCAGTGTTTCTCTTCTGAGTTCATGTGTGCGGTCACGCTCATTTGTTCTGAAGTCTCGAGACAAACAGAGTGAGCCTCAGCGCGAGCTTGTATTCTGTATTCTGCTAACTTACTGCAATTCTCTCTGATGATGCAGTAACTTACCGCGGGGAAGAAAAAAAATCTTCGGTCCGTCCAATGATTGTAAAGTCATTAGGTCCGCCAGATTTAATTATTTTTGGTCTCATTACCGCTAAAATATCTTAAGACCCATCGAATCCGAATTTAAGACTTTTTAAGGCCTTATATTAGGAACACGTTATTTAAGACATTAAGACTTTAAGGACCCGCGGACACCCTGGAGTATTACTGGCATAATAGTGACTGTACGATTCACTTCTTGAATCTAGCCTTCTGTAGAACAGTTTCTGTGCAGTCAATTATACAAGTAGTGTTTGGAAAATGATTTTTAAAAGCCTCTGGCAGAGTGGCCTTGGTTTCACAGGGCAGCCATGGAATAAGATCTTTGGTATGCTTGTACAAAACATCCAAAATTTCACTTTTGCTGACTTGACCATGTGACTTTCCAAAGCGCTTTGCCAAGTCAGCAATGGCAAAGTTCTGTCTGAGTTTCATAAGTGTCATCAGGATTTGGTCTGCAACAGGCATTGCAGATGATGTAGGGGCAAAACCTTGCAGGCAGGATACAAGAGTGTGGAACTCAAGAAGTAGAATACCTGTGTACAACAAGCAGTCTGCATTGTTTGTCAATGTTTATCTTGCAGCTGGCTGGAACTCAGGGGGTGGTGGGTCCTTTCGAATAAGTGTGGTCCTCCATCCATGGATCGGACCACTGCGTTTGGGCATCACAGAGGGAAGTAGGATTTTGTTCCACATCCATGGTTTCAAGCTCACCTACAGGTAACAGAACAATTGCACACTTATTGAATTCTCAGAGTTGTTGCTGTGGTCAGAAATGTATTTTAGGAAAAATTATTTATAACCTTAAAATAAATTTCTGGCTTTGTCTGTGTAATTAATAATGAACACACATAACGACGTAATTCAGTCGAATACTTGGACCAGCGGTGATATTTCAGTTTTTCTTTTTTAATAAATCTGCAAAAATGTCAACAATTCTGTGTTTTTCTGTCAATGTGGGGTGCTGTGTGTACATTGAGGAAAAAAAAATTAACTTAAATGATTTTAGCAAATGGCTGCAATATAACAAAGAGTGAAAAAAGGGGGTCTGAATACTTTCCGTACCCACTGTGTGTGTATATATACAGTGGGTACGGAAAGTATTCAGACCCCCTTAAATGTTTCCCTCTTTGTTATATTGCAGCCATTTGCTAAAATCATTTAATTTAATTTTTTTTTCCTCATACTGTACACACAGCACCCCATATTGACAGAAAACGCAGAATTGTTGACATTTTTGCAGATTTATTAATAAAGAAAAACTTAAATATCACATGGTCTTAAGTATTCAGACCCTTTCTTTGCTCAGTATTTAGTAGAAGCACATTTTGATCTAATACAGCCATGAGTTTTTTTTTGGGAAAGATGCAACAAGTTTTCACACCTGGATTTGGGGATCCTCTGCCATTCCTCCTTGCAGATCCTCTCCATTTCTGTCAGGTTGGATGGTAAACGTTTTTGGACAGCCATTTTTAGGTCTCTCCATAGATGCTCAATTGGGTTTAAGTCAGGGCTCTGGTTTGGCCATTCAAGAACAGTCACAGAGTTTTTGTGAAGCAACTCCTTCGTTATTTTAGGTGTGTGCTTAGGGTTATTGTCTTGTTGGAAGGTAATCCTTCGGCCCAGTCTGAGTTCCTGAGCACTCTGGAGAAGGTTTTTTTCCAGGATATCCCTGTACTTGGCCGCTTCATCTTTCCCTCGATTGCAACCAGTCGTCCTGTCCCTGCAGCTGAAAACACCCCCACTGCATGATGCTGCCACCTCCATGCTTCACTGTTGGTACTGTATTGGACAGGTGATGAGCAGTGTCTGGTTTTCTCCACACATACCGCTTATAATTAAGGCCAGAAAGTTCTATCTTGGTTTCATCAGACCAGATAATCTTATTTCTCACCGTCTTGGAGTCCTCCATGCAGGCTTTCATGTGTCTTGCACTGAGGAGGCTTCCGTCGGGCCACTCTGCCATATAGCCCTGACTGGTGGAGGGCTGCAGTGTTGGTTGACTTTCTACAACTTTCTCCCGACTGCATCTCTGGAGCTCAGTTACAGTGATCTTTGGGTTCTTCTTTACTCTCTCACCAAGGCTCTTTTCCCCCGATAGCTCAGTTTGGCCAGAAGGCCAGCTCTAGCAAAAAAACTGGTTGTGGTCGTCCCAACGTCCCCTTTTTTTTTCCATTTAAGGCTTATGGAGGCCACTGTGCTCTTAGGGAACCTTAAGTTCAGCAGAAATTTTTTTGTAACCTTGGCCAGCTCTGTGCCTTGCCACAATTCTGTCTCTGAGCTCTTCAGGCAGTTCCTTTGACCTCATGATTCTCATTTGCTCTGATATGCACTGTGAGCTGTAAGGTCTTATTTAGACAGGTGTGTGGCTTTCCTAATCAGTCCAATCAGTATAATCAAACACAGCTGAACTAAAATGAAGGTGTAGGACCATCTCAAGGATGATTAGAAGAAATGGAAAGCACCTGAGTTAATATATGAGTGTCACAGCAAAGGGTCTGAATACTAGGACCATGTTATATTTCATTTTTTCTTTTTTAATAAATCTGCAAAAATGTCAACAATTCTGTGTTTTTCTGTCAATATGGTGCTGTGTGTACATTAACGAGGAAAAAAAATTAACTTAAATGATTTTAGCAAATGGCTGCAATATAACAAAGAGTGAAAAATTTAGGGGGTCTGAATACTTTCCGTACCCAATGTATATACTATATATATATCTATAGAATATATCTATACACACACACTACACACGCATACATACACATACATTCAACAAATGCTAATAGCTACGCAAATTATCACAGGAATTAGTCATTTATGTGCAATATTTTACCATAAGATACTGTTGAGTAATGTATTGTGTGTGGTGTTAGGATGGCACACTTAAATTTGCAAATGAATATAGATAAAACACAGAAAAAAAATGCATGCTACAAATGCATAATGCGTGTAATTTAAATGAATACCTGTAACCGATAGATCAAACTAATTTGGTAGTCACTTTACGATACAGTATGAAAAGAATGAGGACTGCAGAAATGAGCAAGAAAATCATGTATAAACAACCCTTTTCTATTAATCATGTTTTCCAGTCAAACGCTGAAATTTGTGTAACGCTTAAGTGAGTAAAGTTAACTTACCTGTTGAGAATGAACCGTCATCCCTCCTGAGGAGTCGGCGTCTCTTTTCTGGAGGCTTCTCATAGCCGAGGAAAAGAGTAGGGTATGGGTTGTCCTCTGTCGGTTTTTTCCCACAAATTGAAAAGAGCATACGTAAAGCGTTTTGGAGAGCTTCTTTAAGTTCAGGTTTTTGAGCCAGTTTCGCTTAGCTTCTTCTATAGGAAAGCGATGAAAACTGCAAACGTTACCTTCTCTCGCAAGTGCATTCCGCTCTAACTTTAGGTTTGTGTATATAGCACTGTTCTTTAAGCCACAAATTAAGCTTCGTCTGGTTTAGTGTTGCCAACTAATTTTCAGTGGAAGTTGCTAAAGGCAGAATGATTTGTTGCTAAATTACGTTGTGATGTCATTGCATAACCATTACACAAAACAGCGTTTTTATGTGGAATACACAACGATATTACTCAAATCTCAGCGACAAATATATATTTTTAAATGTTATTTGTTCATAAAAATGTTATAAACAAAATATTTTAGTGTAAAAGTAACAAGTAGCACATCTCTATGATCTGATTTTTTACAACATTGAATTATTGAACAGTTACACATTTTATGTATGTTCTTATTAACTAGTAAAACTGCACATTCTGAACAATTATAGTTTTAAGCAGTGTACTAGTTAGTGTGCTACACAAAAGTCTATAAAAATAGGGCATAATGTACTGTTTATATGAAGGGACAATACGTATTTATATTAATTTTTTTAACAGGTGTTTTACCTGCGTTTTAAATTCCACATTGCATTTTTGTTGTTTTAAGGTTACAGGTACAACTTAATGGATACCATCCTGGCAGAAAATGCCGAGTCATTTTTCAGTTATTTTTCCACATTTTTTTCTTACAGTGTACCTAACTGAACAACAATTACAAGCTAATAACATGCTGTATCATAAATGTGCATTTATTATTGATCAATTGGAACTAGCAACTTAATGCACATTTGTTTGTACTGTTAGGCATCTTTCTCGAGCTCTCCTCCAGGTTGATGTGATGCTTGGCTGGCTAGCTGTTCATGGTTTCCTCTTTTTTGGTATCTAAAATGCAAATTATTATTTTTTTTACCACTTGTCCGTCACCTTTACAAAAGTTGCCAAATTAATTTTATAAATAGCTTAATTTGTTGCTAGGTGCTTTTTGGAAAAAAAAAGTTGCTAGGGTAGTCTGAAAAGTTGCTAAATCTAGCAACAAAATTGCTAAGTTGTCACCTTGTCTGGGTACAAGTACAACATCCGACTACAGCAGAAAACTGAAGTAGAACTATGCTAGAAGTCGTTTACAGTACGAAAAACTATGAACCCTGGCTGAAGGATGTGAAGATGTGTACAACAGGTTTTTCCCAATAAATGACAATTATCGGTTTAGAGGCCTTAGATACCATATAGCCTACGACACCCGGGAGGCTTTTTAGGTTAATTGAGGTCAGATGTGTCATCATATCAGATATATTTAATTTCGCACGTTTCCTTTTTAGTGGGAAATCAGCTTGAACTTGCTCGCCAGAAAAATACCATCAGCCAAAATGATATCAAAAGGCAGATAAATGACGGTGGGTTTAATCTGCGCTGCTGCAGAAGCCGAGGGAACGCCTACACTCCCAGACACGAACAGAACTTAAGGTAGATGCAGCTTCCTTTTACTAATGCGAGGAATAAACTACCATTAATACATTGCTTAATTTTCCAAGGCTGATGATACACAGTCAACTTTTTGAGCAATGTTGCTTGGGCACTTTCCCACTGAGAATGGGTAACAAATTTCTGTCTACATAATTTAGATCGGTCGTGGGCCCCGTTTCTCACCTGGTTGCCAGCAACATTGCTTAAAAAGTTGCCCCATGTATCATCAGCCTAAGAGTATGAGTATGAGTATTGGAAATTGTACTTTAAAATGTTGTGGGACACTCTACTGCTGTTATTAACCTCCATGTATATTTTTTTTACCTTTTTAGAGATACAGAAATAATGCAACAACAAAAGAAAGCCAACAAAAGGGAAGAAGGAAAAAAAAAAAAAAAAAGACTCTAAAGCCAAATAGAAGACAACAAACCCTTCGGACAATCCTAAGCTATTATTGTGTCAGACTATATTGTTTTGTTGTGGTCTAGATCAGCAGTACCATTTAAAACCTTTTTGTATTGTACTAATTTAGTTTGATTGGGCATTTACTTCAGTGTACAGGTCTTACTTTTCTTGGTCAGTGTTTACCATGTAAAAACCAAGAATAACAGATCCACAAAACCCATCTTGCAATCACGTACTCTTGTATTTTTAGATCTCATTTGATTTCCTTTACTCAAAACTGTTGAATAAAGTGTAGCTCAAATAGTTGGTTTTCTTTCAGAGATGTCAAAATACTAGAGAAGCCTTTTCCCCTGCAGATTACATCAGATAAACGGCTTCCAGACCTTTGATTTAGACTTTAAATCCGATCTAAAACTTTTATTTAACATGTTAGAAACATTTACATAAACATCCTTCAACGCAACAGTAATGCAATTCTAACAAATAAAAAGTAATTTAAATAAACACTGAAGTGAATTTGATCATTAATAGGCAAATGTACAAGTATACATTTGATCAGTGTGCCTAAAGACACCAAGGAAGCATTCATGTCTAAAAACTGCTTAAAAAGTAATAACTGCATTAAAAAAAAACATTAACATTTTCTAACAAAAGGACAGGATTAGTTGTTTTAAAAAGCATAAAATCACAATTAAACCAGATCTCTGCATGAATTAGACTCCACAGCAGTTGCTCAGCATCTTCTTCCGTTTATGAAGACTGAGCTTAACCTGTGACTCTGATCTTCGCCCCAGTTTAGCATGTTTCTTGACTTCTCTGTGATAATTCATAAGACATTTATAGCCTGAAAACACTTACATGTTAAAATGAGCAAGAACTGATGTGGCTTCTTACCTTGCTAAATGTAAAACTGCCTCGATGACATTCGTCCCCTCTTTAGCACTTGCTTCGCAGAACAGGGCATTATAAGACTATAATGCACAGCAAATTAGGATTGGCATGGCGGTTTTTACATTCTTCCCATATAAATCTGAGACTCGGACTCACCATAGCAAGCTTTTCACCATGAAACGCGCTCACACAGCTTCCCTCTGGCCTCTCTGCCCTCAAATCTACTTTGTTCCCTATTACACACATTGGGATGTCCTCATCTGTTGACTCCTGTGAGGGAAAGTTTACAGAATACAGTCTACAAACGAAACAAAGAAAACAAACTCGCTAAAAATGTCAGACTGTACCCGAATCTGTTCCACCCATTCACGAACATTCAGGAAACTGCTCTCAGATGTGACATCGTAGAGCAGTAGCACTCCATGTGCTTTGCGAAAATATGACCTGGCGATGCTGCGGAACCTGTAGAAAAGAAACAAGTTTATATACTTATGTTAATGTATACCTTAAAGTAACATCAACATGCACTATGGGTAAAGAATGCCAAACGGCCACTGCTCTTCTTTTTCGAGCCATCAGCAGAAAAAGAAATAAAACCGTAAACAGCCAAAGGACGTAACTTAGAATGGGAGATGGATCGGTTTGTGAAAGGGAAGAGAAAAGCCATAGATGAAGTCGCACAGACCCAGGCAGGTGCTGGGCATTCACAAGTTAAATGCAGAAAATATGACAAGCCATATCTTGCTCTCGGCTTCACTCACCACCCACCATGATTGGGTGGGTGCAGTGTCTATACCGGACGCTACAGTTGTCGCCTCACACCAGCTCTAAACTGGACATGACAAGCAACCGTTGCAAATCATTTTAACTTGTATCCGTATGTCATAAATCGAACAAGGCATCAGTTTACTGTCGGGGATTTGGTGTATCACGCCGCATCCAGTGTACACAGCGTCACTGATTATAATGGGTTCTACTGTATTTTGCCGCTCGCGTCCAGTGTAGACATGGTGTTTAATGTCGTTGGTGAGGAGCAAAGCCTGTGTGTGTGTTCTATGCCTTAGCAGACAGCATGAAACCCACAAAAATAAAATAAATAAATAAAACAAAAACAGAATACAACACCAGTTATTCTCTCTATGCTATTTTTCAATGTTTCAAGTGAGGCAGGGTGTTTTTTTTCGCCTGGAAGGTTTTTGAGGAAAAAGCATTAATTTTTCATAATGTTTAGTGAAATTATTTCTGAGGTGGGATGGGGATTCGGGAAAGGGGGGGCACAATAATTTTTTATAGGTTTAAAGGGGAGCTCGAACCAGTTACATAGGTTACATATCAAGTAACAAACATGCTAAAGAACCCAAAATATATTTACCCCCGGTTTCACAGACAAGGCTTAAGGCTAAAATGTAAGTCTGTGCTGTTTCAACTGAAAGAAACTTGCACCAACTGATCTTAAAAAATGTCTTAAGTTGCACACCAGTAATGCTTTTTTCTAAGGCATGTTTATAAAAATGACTAAAATGTCCTAATTGAAGCATCAGGCCTAATCCTGGCTGTGAGGCTAAGCCCTAAGATGAAGACGCGGTCCATAATGTTTAACGCCTACACCTGCATGCTTGGCTAATATTCCGCATTGGGGCATAAACCCAAATGTGCTTACAGGAAATGACACCAGAGTCAAATGTATTGTCTGTTAGAAAACATGGAACATGTTGTCTCATCCACTTCACAGTCTGAAACTAATATTATGTTAACAGGACTCAGACAGGCTGGTCTGTCTACACTACGGCAAAAGTTTGAGGTCGTAATGAGTATTAGTATATTCTTATATAGCCACATTGCTGTACATTTGTTCAAAATAGATTGAAACTTTTTATATAGTTTTCCTTTTTAATATAACTTAAAATGCTCGTTATTCCTGTGATGGTATCGGCTGTATTCTCACAGCCATTTCTCCAGTAATCATTGCACATGATCTGTCAGAATCATTCTATGATGGTCTAATTGGTGCGCAAAAACATGATCAGCAATGTTGAAAACAGTTGTGCTGCTTTATATTTTTTTTGTGGAAACCATGATACATATTGGCTGAATATAAGCTCAAAAGAACAGGCATTCTTTGAAAGAAGAAAAAAAATATCTTCAATGTAATGGCTCTTTGCTGAAAAAATATTACATTTTAAAGAGCTGGTCATATGGTATTTTAAAGTGTCCTAATATTATATTGTGTTGGAGTCCCCTACAACAAGTTTAAACACATCGATGGTCAGAAAACATTGTAATTTTCCCAGAATATACATTTATACATAGAGTCATTTGTCCATGATTTCGAAACAGTTCGGTCTCAAGCAAGTTCGGAGCAAACCCTCCTTCCCTAAGCCGACACTGCTCTGATTGGTCAGCTGGCCGAAGGAATCAAATCGCAAATCATCAAAAAATGACATTCCTGTTGTGATTGGCACAGAGAGGAGTCCTTGAGCAAGTTAGTGAGCGCTGCCATTGACAAAGCACCTTTACATAAAACAATATAGTGATCCAATCTGTTCTTATAATAATGACAAAATACAAAAACACTTATGCAAGCGAATCGCGACAACAGCTAAAGTTTAGCTGCTAAACTGTGAACACTTAAAACAATAAAGGTGGATACGTTAGCCGAGTGCTAACGTGACTAACTGCTGAAACAATACAGTTTATAAATCAAAATATGTCTACTGTAATGTTTGAAGATCGACAGCTAAAGACTCTCTGTCAACTTAATCAAAAAACTTTATCACAGGCGCACTAGCCTAACTAACTCGCTCGTCTCTCCAGCAATAACCCCATAACTGCCGGTGAAGCAAGATAAACAGCAATTTCATAATGATTATAAAGTGTGCGCTACACTACATTCTTTATTATTAAACGAATTAGAACAACGTCAGTCTACATTAATCGACACATTCTTAGGAAATAGTGGGTTCACAGCGAATTATCAGAACTACTTCAGTAAAACAGTAATATCGTGCTTTCTGGAAACCTAAAGCTGCAGTAGGTATACATCACATATCAGCACAAAAACTTGATGTTTAGAGCACTCAATTGAAAATGTACACAAAACTTCTGCATCAGTAGGCTACGGTTGTGTTGCGGGAGAGCGTTGGGTGTCCAAAAAGAAATTATAACCCAACGTAGATAAATAGGCATGCTTAGAGAAGGGCAGTCGGGTAAAATGACAGCAAAAGGGGTGAATTGTAGTTCTGTGGTATCCTTGAACACAGCGTCTTCTCAACATGATGTAAACACTAACTAGCGAAGTGTTTGTGGGCAGGTCAGACTCTGTATTTCGCGGGCAGGCGGGATTAAGCAAATGTGTTACCCGTGACGTATACCGGTAAGCAGGCAACAGTTGCGACAATACAACCTGCGTTAGCAGGCAGATCGACATCGCGCTTGGAGAGACAATACGGATGTTAGGCATCACGTTTTGCGATTAACACTGGGGCAGATGGTGGGCATGGAAGGGTGAGCGAGGTGAGAAACGGCAAAGAGATATTTTTCAAAAACCCATATGACCTGCTGTTTGAAAAAACAAAACAAATAAAAAACGCGGCGCTAAAGTGGGGACGGCGAGCCATTATCAGAGAAAGCAAAGGAGAATTCACGAATCGAGAGTAAAATGGAAGCTTACATCCATATAAGAAGGTGGAACCAAGCATGTCTACACTTGATTCCCAAATCGGCAAACAGAGGTACCTTTCCGGGCCCGGGCAGTGTCCGCCGATCGGAAGGGGGGGGTGGCTCACCACGTACAAGCTCTTCTGATTGGAAATCAACTACCGGAAGAAGGAAAACGAGGGTTGAGGGCTGTGGAGGAAGGCCCATCGGAAAGAAAGGCTGTGTAGTGTAACAAGAGTGGGCCATGTCAGTCTGAAGTTGTCTGTGAGGACCTGGAAGAAGCTAGTTGGATGCGACAGACGTAGACGGGATGCATAGGCACATAGGCAAAGGACACAGAGCGCCCAAGAGGGTGTGTAGAGCTCCTCGAAGGGCGGGGAGACTCAACCGTAGTAAAAAGCTGGATTTTCCCGACCCAGCATCCCCAGCCAACACCAAACGGTACACTGGAGCAAGATCTTCAGTGTCATACAAGTCTTCTTCAGTTTGCTATAGAGAACAGTTGTAAAGAGGCAGTCTATCACAGTGGTTCTCGACCTTTCTGACTTCAAGACCATCCACTTTTCCAGTTGTTTGTCATTAACCTCATGACTGAAAAACTGAGACAAGTCTTTCCTATTTTCTCAAAAACTAATTTGGCATTTATAGTTTCTAGAATACCTACTGATAAAAAAATAAATAAAGTACTGTAGTAAGAACTACCTTGACAGGAAAAGCAGACAACCGCCGCCGAAGTGAGGAGGATATTGAGCCAACTGTGCTACGAGCTACAGATCCCACAGCTTCAGACTTCAGCTCTGACACCTGAGACATTAGTTATTTAACCCAGCAATGAATTATACAGATACAACTGCAAAGTGTGAAAATGAGTGAAAGCTGAAGACTTACTTCCAACTCAGATGGAATACAAGAGTAACTATGATGCACAGTCTCCACTGAATTATGGCTGCCGTCACTGTCTGTGTCTGACATCGGCTCAGCGTCTGTCTGAACGGAGACGCCACTATCCAAATACTTATCAGCCCAGCACTTCACCAGGGCCATCGTGTCCTCTTCATTAGTAAAACTTAAAGTTAAACAAGACTATAATATAAAGGCCTAAACAAGAAATAATCTTGAAAGTTTTCCCTGTATTTTTTCTGTCAAGATACAGCTGCAACAAATATAGAGTAAACAATAAAGGATATAATTACCCACTCCGATTCATTGTACTCTGTCGAATTGGTTTCATCTTTCTAGGAGGAACTTCATTTTTTGGTGAGAGCTACAGAAGAGCAAACATCTTAATGAGAGTTGTTATTGTGTACAATAAACGACTTCCAGAAACAATGGTGTATTTCTGTATGCTGGAAATCCAAATATTTGATCATGGCTGCAATGAATGCAGTTCTAACTAGTTACCTGTCTTTTTGAAGAATCGTTTTATAACAATAAAAAAAAAATGTCCTCTGGCTCTGTGCATGAGCGTAACCATCATTGCTGTCATACAACGTTTTGTTCATTTCCCTGATGTGAAGAGCAGAAGCATATGTACAGTAGGATCTCAAATCCATTTCTTCATTAGAATATTGTGATTCATTTGACTCCCAAAGAGAACGACTGAATTGCCTTACTGGAGGAATTCTATTTGGCTGGAATAAGACTGGTACTCCATCACCATCTTCTTAAGGTCATCACTTTCTCTGAGAAGAAAAAAAAAAAAAGTAAAGAAATCCACTCAAGCACTTTTCTTATCACTACACCTTCTTAGCGAACCCAGCTTGGAGGAGGCGTGTTTAAGAACTACTGGCAGCATTCAATTTACGTACACCAGAACCCATCTTGAAATGACTGGAAAGCATCAATGTTTCACCTGCTCTTGTTGGAAGTTTCTGGTTCATGAAGCCGCATTCTGCAACTGTCCAACTCCGACCTGGAGAAAGCAGAGCCGTTTATCTGGTCTTTCATAAATAACTCCTCAGCTCTCCTTTTCCTGCAGAGGAACCCAAAAGCTAATGAGAGCAGACAATATTTCAATTGTATTGTAGTGTTACAATTAGAGTTCTGCGCACGGATTCGATTTTTCATGTGTCCGCGTTTACGCTGAAATAATTTAATTTCTTCCTGGCTCGCAAATCCGGCACAGCCTCTATACAGATGTTTCAGTCCCGTCTGCATATGACTATCTATCTCCCTGTCATAGGCTCTTTTTTCTTCCCAATTCCAACACCAACAAGAAGCTTTCCTTTTCGGGCATATTCTGTCAAAAAAAAAAAAAAACCTCAATAAGATATCCTAACCGGCACACTTAAAGATTTATTTCTGTTGTCACAATGGACGATTACTTTTGTATCTAAGATGGATTTGGTTAACCCCTAAGTCGCCGGCACAAGTCAGCTTCTCCAGCTTACTATCAGTACCTTCCTCTGTGCACCCACATTCAAAACTTCTCATCACAACACTGTTGTAAAGGCAGATACGCGCGGGAACGGCAACAACCTCTAGTATCACCCTTATTCTGTCCATTACAGACAACGTGTGCAAGATGTCAGTGAATAGGCTTTAGTGTCAACTAAAAAAAAATTCATTATGCATCACAAAAAAAGATTACATTTAAAAAGACGGCCTTATGTTTAATGTTTGTTTTACTCCTCAAATTCTTCCAGATGATTTAACTTATGTCGCCATGTCTTACTGATCCGCGAATAGGGCGCACTTTCACTTGACTACTGAGTAGGTTACGTTTGTCAGCATGTAAATGTAGCCTCAGTTTTTTCACTTTGCAGTTTTGAAAGGATTATCAATGTTAGTCACATCGATCACGGTTCTACAAACAGATCTAAAATAACTATGTGACCCTGATCACTGGTCTAAGTCGCACCGGTAATTGTAGCAATAGGCCAAAATCCATTGTAGGGGTAAAATAATATAGATTCTTTCTTTTATGTGCCAAAAATCATTAGGATATTAAGATCATGTTCCATGAAGATATTTCGTAAATTTCCTACCATAAATATATTAACTAAATTTTTGATTAGTAATATGCATTGCTAAGAACTTCATTTGGACAGATTTAAAGGTGATTTTCTCAATATTTAGATTTTTTTTTGCACCCTCAGATTCCAGATTTTCAAATAGTTGTATCTCTCGGCCAACTATTGTCCTATCCTAACAAATCATACATCAATGGAAAGCTTATTCAGCTTTCAGACAAAAAAAATGGACCCTATGACGGTTGTGGGCCATGCCAGCATTTATCATGCCGCCATTTAGATTGACATTGTTCCTTTGTAAAGAAACACTATGCGCCTGCACACAAACCTATAGACTGAACACATATTACACACAAAATCACTGTTTTCACAAATATGTGTTTATTATAACTTTGAAGTCCATTTTCAAAAGTTTGCATCTTCAGCCCCCCAAAACACTGTTGTCATGTGAACGAATGGCCAAAACTCTAAATTTTGTTTTAAGTTCAAAACAAAGTTGTGTGCCCCCTCAGAAGTCGTCATATTGGTCTTTATGCGATAGTTTCACCTCTGCTTGAAGTATCCACAAAACTTGATATTTTGAAGAATTTTGGGAACAAAACATTGGACCGCACAGAGACACTTCTCTGGATAATTTTTCATCCACTAAAGTCAGTCATACAATTCTGGTAAACGTTTAGGGGAGCATTTTCGTTTTTTTGATAAATTATCCTTTTAAGCTAAAATTGGCAGTTTACCCAACACTTCCCTTCTGTTCAAATACTTTTGAAGGGCACTGCATGTTGAAAAGGAGTATCCGATTCATACCTGCATCAGATCTCTAATCTGTGCTCTCAATTTGATGGCATCTTCCCTGGGGCTGTTTAATTTAGACTCCTCTTGATATTGCTAAAATTTGAGACAAAGAAAGTTACACAAAAAATAAAGACAAACCCACATGCAAAGACATTAAAATAATAATGTCGCTCCCTTACCTTTGTGAGCCTTTCTATCGTTGTTTGCAGGTCTGCCAGTTCATTCTCATGCTTGATTTGGAGCATAGCAATGGATTCGTCCAATTTCTTTTGCTCCTGTATGCATGAAACCCAAGAAGAGTGTTTTCCTTATATGCACAGGCTTAATAAAGAGGCATTTACTAGCTCTCATAGAGAAGCCTTTGTGCACACTGAGTCAGGCCGGCTTTCCTGTTAAAAACATGTCACTGGGCTTCAAGAATAAAGGTGAACCACTGAGTACAAAGCTGAACCTGATATCCCTCTTTTCATTTACCAAGACAGAATTACACACAATTACATATATATGATGCAACAATTAAACACACACTACAATCAGCACCATGGAACACACACACACGTAAACGCATGCGTTTATGCATGTTAATCTGTCTTGGTGTCAGTGTTATTAAGTACCACTAAAAACAGAAAAATTAAATCATGATATTTAAACAATGTACGTATCTTTGAATATTATCAAGAACGCAGAAAAGTATTGGTTACTTTTGCATTAACCTGCATCCGCATTAATCTTACATTAATACTGAATAAATGTGCCAATTCACACTCATAATCACTGAACATTCAACTTGTCTGACTTCTCACCTCTTCCCTGAGCCTTTCTTCTGTGCGGGACAGTTGCTGCTGCAAGTCCTCCTCCATCTCTGCTAACTGACTGCTGGTCAGTTCCTCTGTCCTGTTCACATCAAAAAGCATAAGGCATAGCTTTTCAGAACCAAACGGCAACTTTAAAGTCTTTTTTTTATACAGAAAGCAGTTTGAAACAACCGGCCTTGGTCTTAGGATACCCTTTAATGCATCCACATCCAGATCTCAAAAGAAATGTTCCCTGAGGAGCTACTACTGGAGAGATGAAAAACTCCTTTAAGCTACACAGTCTTATCGCAATCATCAAGCGGGTGCAGTTGAGCAAACCTCCCTTCCAAAGGGAAGGGAGGAACGAAGGTAGGGCTCTTGAGAAGCAGCAACTGTGTAAGGTGGACCTGAGGTGAAACAAACAGCGCTTAACAGCCTTTTACCGCTAAACACACAGTAAAACGCCAGGACTATGTCTTGCTGTGAAAAAGCACTCAAAACTAAATCCACACCTACAGAATCACAAATAAGTTTCGACAAGGAGAATGACGAGCTTAGTAACTCAAGCCTAATTTTCAGTTTCCTCCTTCCTTAGAAATTGTAGCACTTTTCTTTGTTTTAACAATGAAAGCTTTGTAACCTGAATTCTTTAAACTCTTAAAACATTAGAAACACTTCCTGGACAGAAAAAAAATGATGTCCTCCATAAAATGCAATACATGTAAATTTCACAATTGTTGATTCATTAATCTGATATTGAACATTACAATCGTATCGCACATACTGCCGTATCGTATTAAATTCTATAATGGTCTCAATCCTGAAAATATTCAAGGGGCAGCAAGATGACCAATTTAAAACAAATTAAAATACTTAAAGCCCTCTGTTATTAAAATTGCCTTAAAATGCTCTTTCAACGATTTAAAGGTGCATGACATTATATCAGGGTGTACGCCCAGACCTACATTACGCTATCCAGCCGGTCATGACAATATGAAAGAGCCAAACCAGCCATTGTACATAGTGATTCACCACAGCTGAATCCTGGAAATGCTCCGCTCACCTTCGTAGACCGGTCTCGAGTTGTTCAATCTCCATCCTGTGCTCTTTGCTCTCAGCTACAAGAGCCTTGATGAGATCCTCATACTGCTGCAATAACAGCTCATCAGTTGTGGAGTGGATCTGTTACGACAACTCCTCAATTCATCCCACTGTCTGCAGACACACGAAAAAGAAAAGCAGCCTTATATATATATATATTATATATATATATCTATATATATTGATAGATATATAATATATGAGTGTGTGTGTGTGTGAGAGACTGGGATGAAAAAATGAATCAGTGGCAAGGAAGATACTTGCAGAATTTGACCAAACTAATTTTTTTTAAAGTAAAAAAGTTATGTAAGCTATATAAGAAGATATAGCTGTATAGACAGACACACTTACCTAAATATGGACACTACATAGACTACCGTTTTATATATATACAGTAGTATAAATTCCTGTAAACTAACCAAAACCAGGTTTCTGCATTTGACACTTTAAAAAATAAAATACTTTAATAAACAAACCAGGTTTGTCAGAGTAGCTCATTCTGTGTACAGATTTGTCCCAAAAAAACATGTAGGCTAGGCTACACACACACACAAACACGCAATTTATTTTAAATAGCATATTTCCACATATTTATGAAACTCAGGCCAAATTTAGTAGCCTGACCCTAAGGAAGGGATTAAAAAAAAATAACACGATATGATACTTAGTTTTAAAACTTCTTTAAAAAAAAAAAGATTAAATCTTCGTTTGGCTTCTCTTTTAAATGTAAATGTTTATCAAAATAAATGACTCTGAACTTCACAAGTCAAAATATAGCTACCTTCCCAAATAATAGGCCACATCTCCGTCTAATGTGTTTTCAAACTCATCCCACGCGCTTCTCTGACTTTGTAAACTGTTTCCCAGCAAAGCCAAATTGAGGGCTTCGGAAACTTCATGAAAGCTTGACGAGAAGTCGTTAAAGTTAATGTATCCATCTCCGTCCAGATCAAACTTGTTGAATAAAGTCCTGATCTCGTCAGCAGGCACATTAAGCTCTCGGCAAACACTGGTGAAGTCCTCGTATTCGACTCTTCCGGACTTATTCCCATCACACGCTGCAAAAAGTCTCCGAAGGTCAGCTTGGTTCATATTTTCATTGAACGAGGACAAACAAACGGTTATACAAAATACACCCGTGTACAAAGATAACGCTCCGAAAACGTGGAAGTGATAAAAAGACGAAAAGAAAAGAGGAACGCTAAAGGTTCGTGATCTAACAGGTACATCACCAACAGGTGCGCTGAACCTACAGGCAGCTTATTTAGATGAAGGCATGAGTGATTGGATGAGCGCTCATTATCACGCATTGTAACAAGTTGAACTCAAGTTAGTGTGTCATTGGATAGTCACGGAGGTGGGCGTGCTGTGGAAGCAGTGTTGCCAACTAGTTTTCAGGGGAAGTTGCTAAAGGAAGGTCGATTTGTTGCTAAAAGATGCTAAATGACGTTGTGATGTCATTGCGCGATGACGTCATTACGTAATCACGACGCAAAATTGTGTCACTACATCAAATCTCAGCAAAAATACATTTTCTATGTTAATTTAGATTTGCTCGTAAAATAATATAAATGCATAATATAATGTTAAGATATAAATAACTTTTTATATACACACTGAACACTTTTGAACGATTTAATTTTTGAACGATTACAAGTTTTTTTATTGGCTAGTAAACTAGTAAAACTACACATTCTGAACAATTATAGTTTTAAGCAGTGTATTAGTAGTCAGTATGCTACTCTCTAAGAAAATAATTAACAGGTTTTTACCTGCATTTTAAGTTACGCATTGTATTTTGTGTTTTCGGGTTACAGTACAACGGATAACGGATAATGTCCTGGAAAATGACTTATACCTTTGCCATTTTTCTAGATATTTTTCTTACAGTGTACTAAATGATCAACAATCACATGTACTAGCTACTTACAAGGTTTATCATAAATGAACAATTATTAATTATTATCAAATTGAACAATTGCAAATAGCAATAACTTAATTCACGTGATGTTTGTACTGCTAGGCATCTTTGGTTTCCTCTTTTTGTGTTATTTTGTTGGAAAATGTGCGCCTTTTTATTGTTCGAGTCACTTATCAAAAGTTGCTAAAAGTAGCCAAATCAAATTTAAAAATAGCCAAATTTGTTGCTAGGTGCTTTTGGAAGAAACAGTTGCAAGGGTAGTCTGAAAAGTTGCTAAATTTAGCAACAAAATTGCTAAGTTGGCAACACTGTGTAGAAGTGTACAACAATCTGAGAACCAGCCCACATTTTGGTCTGGTCAGCTAAAACTAGCAAAAACATAAACAAAAATAAAAATAACTGGCCAAAAGACCAGCCTATGGAAGCCCGTTTCCGCCGCTGAATAAAAAAAAAAAAAAAAAAAAAAAGCTAAGCGCGACTTTTTATCTCACAATTCTGACTTTTTTTCACAGAATTGTGAGATAAAAAGTCGCAATTACCTCTTTTATTTTTTATTCAGAGGCGGAAACAGGCTTCCACATTTATCTGCTGAAGGACATTTGCCTGCCTTTGTTTGGTTATGTCCACGCCACACATTGTTAGCTGTAGGTTACTCTCGTCTTCCATACAATTCAAAGATATTTTCGCCGAATTGCACACAGATTGCCATAATAAAACTTACTTTAATTAAAGTAAACTACAAAAGTAAACAAATATCCTAAAGGCATTCATTTCTGAATGTATAGGCTATTATTATTTTTCCTCATCTCTCTTTGGATGTGTCATTGTGCAAACAGTGCACCGCACCGAAGTCTTAAACTAACTCAAGAGTTTACAAGATTTAGTCATAATAGTTCACTTTTAATACTTTTAATAGTTCACACTGTGACACACGCGCACGCAAAGCGGGATTAACTGAGAGGAACCTAATTATTTACATGACCATATCTGAATATGAGCATCGTGTTGATATGTCACCTACTGTTTGTTACTTTATTTAACCTGGAAGAAACAAGAGGATAACCATTGCGGCTAGTGAAATATAAAATATAAAAAAGGATGACAGTGTCGTATACCAACAATGGCCACATGATAGCAGCATTGACCTAGTATACAGCATGAAAGTAAGGACGACCAGGCATTGTGTCGAGTGATGGGATTGCACAGATTGGGCATTTTTTATATTTCTGTTTTTGATCTCGCGGATATGTGCCGATCCCACCTGAAAAAATGTTAAGTGCTTGGGAGAGTAATATTTGTCTATTGCCGCGGCCTAGTATGCAGTATACGAAATCAACCTCATGAGTGAGTTATTGTATTCTATAATAATCATATTCATAGATTCATTATTGTGTACGCTGATTTGTATTTGAGTATATTTTTTTAATGTAGACTGCATGCGAGATTATCCTCGTGAGCAGGGAACACATAGGTGTCGTCCTTGCTAACACCGCGTGCAGGAAAATCTGTCAGACTTTTTAGCATTGATAAAAACCGCAATATAAATTTTCATCCCAAATTTTCTAACAAAACCTTCTTTAAATAGGATTTGGTATTAACCATTTTTTTTGGCTGTTACATTCCTTGTGTGTCGATCTCCTTCTTTCTCATTCCTCCCCCCATAAAATCAGCGGAACTTACAAGCCTACCTAGCAACACAAACCCACCACCACACACAACACCACCACACATTGGGTTTCATGTTTTATGGACATTCCATATGTAATGATTTTATACTGTACAAACTGTATTTTTTCCCCTTACCCTAACCATACTCCTAAACCTACCCCTCACACAAAACTCTCTCAATTTTTACATTTTTCACTTAGTAGCTATGATTTGTAAGTTGTTTTCCTCTTGGGGACCAAAACATTTGAATTTTGGATATTTCCATTTTTGTGGGGACATTTTTCCCCCATAACATGGGGTATACTGTACCTGAACCACACACAACTTGCATGGTCAAAAGTTTGAAATAATTAGAAATTAAAAAATTCTATTATGTTCACCAAGGCTGCATTTATTCAATTTAAAATACAGTAAAAACAGTAATATTATTATATTTAATATTGTTACAATTTAAATAACTGTTTTATATTAAGATGTAATTTATTGTGATGGCATACTGTGATGGCAAGCGAAACCTTTAGCAGCATTTCTCCGTTTCAGGTAAAAATGATCCTTCAGAATCTTCTTCTTATTAATAATAATTCATATTTTTTCCTGCTTAATATTTTTGTGGAAATACTTATATAGTACCATTCAAAAGTTTGGCGTTGGTAAGAAAAAAACAACAACTTTTTCCCATTCTTCAAGGACACATTAAATTGATCAAAAATCACAGTAAATACATTTATAATGTTACAAAAGGTTCCCATTTCAAATAAGTACTTTTGAACATTGCTTTGAATAGCAGCAAAAACGTGATTTCAACATTAATAAGGATGAGTGCTAATTATATTGGCAAAAAATAATAATTGAGCCACCAAAGAATGATTTCGTAAGGATCATATGACACTGAAGACCTAAGTAATGGCTGCTGAAAATTCAGCTTTGCCATCACAGGAATAAATCACATTTTAAAATGTATTAAAACACAATACAGTTATAACAATAAATTCACAATATTATTGTTTTTACTATATATTTCATTACATAAATGCAGCCTTGCATTTATAAGACTCCTTTTAAAAATCTTAATTAGTCCAAACTTTTGACCAGCAGTGTGTGTGTGTGTGTGTAATAGTTCTATGCCACTGCAAGTTTCACAACTGTAATTGACCCAAATAATGTTGCATCAGTACAAACCAGTGGTTTTATTTCTTTTATTTAAAAAAATTAAAATGAAAGTGCTTTTATGTACAATATAATAAAAACAACAAAACAGTAGTGATGTATAATACAAAAAATACATTTCACAACAGTTTTTTTTTCTCTTTACATTGGCAGCAAAATGTACAAATACACCTTTACATTAAAGTTTACAAGACATTAACTTACAATAGGTCAGAGCATCTTCGTGCGCCATTATAAAGAATGTATCTGAGCATTTAAGAGTGTAGCAGACCACTACAGTCCAGTAACTCTTATGTCTGAGTCAGTTCAGCACTGAAATATGTGACTATATATACGTGACTAAATCTACCGCTTGTAGGTAGCAGCTGATGTACAGTGAAGTTTTCACATTGTCTACTCTGTAAAACGGCACGCTAGTGATAATAATCAGACGACGTATTGAAAAACGTAAGCAAATTTGCTTACATTTTAAATTATTTTTGCATGATATTTTGAAAGTGATTTTCAAACAGAGGTCTGAGTATATGTAAAACATTTATATCATTATTACAAATACATTGTTTTTTTTTCTTCTTTTTTGTGCTTTAAATATAGTCGGTAAGTGTTTTGTGTGTGTGAATATATATATATTAGGGGACCTCAGTAGATATTAATTCGCACAGTGGAGACATACCCTTGCAGTGGACTGTTGCACAGACGACCATTCAATATACAGTGGTTTGCGACTTTACATGTACTATAGGTAATTCTACTGTGTAGTCCACCAGAGCAGACATGCATGTGAGGTTTGCTTTTTGTTCACGCGTTTGAATCACAAAAAGGCTACAAGATTACATTTGTTTTCCGCATACCCTTTGAGTCACAAAATCTAGCTCGGAGGCATTAACAAAACCATTCAGTTGGTACTTGCTACAGCAATGTCAAGAGAACATTCATTCCCAGGCATTTTCATTTGAACCATTTCCACATTCTGTGCAAATATAAGAGGAAAAAAAGAATTGTAATGCATTCTGTAAAGAAAAAAAGCAATGTCAAATGTCAAAAACATTAAAAGCCATTCACTACTTCCCCTTACAAATACAATTATACAACTTTGTGATCAAAGTCATTGTCCATCAGATCATGTAAAAGTAAATGTCCACAAATTCAAATAAGACACAATGTTTCTATTGAAAGAATAATTTCGGAACCCTTTCAATCAATACATAACTACATTCACAATACAGATATCTGTGTGATCTTTAAAGATCAATGGCGATGAAATATTACACACATTTGTGGTGCAATATACAATGCTTGTCTTTGGGAATTTTACTGGAAATATGTTGATACTGGACATAGACATTTTTTTATTAAATTTTTTTGTGTGTGCTGTTAATATACATTTTTACATGGATCCTTATGTTGATTCTATGCTACAGTAACTTACATTTGTGTCTTGTTTTGTGGTTTCCATCCCCATTGCTTTGCAGCAGCCAAGTACTGTACTTTTTTGTATGACACTCTTGGCAGCTGACGATTTATAACGGGCTGTTTCATATACATATATGTCATTGCTCCCACCCAAAAACATCTGTTAGCCTGCTTTGACTTAAGGTGTTACAGTGAACATGGCACTTTTTCATGGAAAAAAAAATCTGCTGGTCACTTTACACTCTTCGGGAGCATAGATCTCATAGCTTAGCGTAAAATTGGCATGTAAAGTCTTAACCACACGGTTTCATTCTATCCGAATGCAAATTCATAATTCGAATTTACAACATGGCAATAAATGTCTTTAATCTGAACAAAGTACTCTTTTGAGTCAAGAGAACATAGTTTTTGACAGATCCAAAGAGATCTGAAATGGTTCACTAAATGTTTTTGGCACAACAACCAATTTGAATCAGTAAACAATCTCGAGTCGTTTGGTCATTTCAATTTACTGTATTATGCACTACTTCAAGGTCATCTGAAATTGAAAACTGTCATCATTTACTCACTCTCATACTGTTCCAAACCTGTATGACCTTTTTTTCTTCTGTGGAACACAAATAGATATATTTTGAAGAATGTTTCTGCTGTTTTTGTCCAAGTGGGGTTGAAAACAACACTAGAAGCCATTGACTTTCATTTGACATTTGTAGGGTGAGTAAATTATGACATACTTTTCATTTGTGCATGAACTATCCCTTTAAATCAGTGGTTCTCAAAATGACTTCAAACAATTAAAAATAAGACAAATTAAACATTAAAATAAGTCAAACAAACTAACCATCAAGTTATTTCTATTTCAAATCACCTCCTTTGTCTTTGAAGAACCAGAATTCCAAAACCTTAGACATATGAGAAAGCCTAATTTCATTTTCTAGATTTCTAGACCTGGAAAGGGCGTGTAATTTAATTAAAACTCCATGGGCATTTTTCTATTGAATATACAGTATTTTATCAGGTAGAAATTGTGAGTAGTAAATAATGGACAACTGGAAAAGTCATGGGCTCCTCAAATGATCTTGTGGACTATAAGGGGCTTTGGAGTCAAAAAGGTTAAGAACCACTGGTTTAAATGGTCTATCACTGGTAGCAACTGATTTTGGTTGGGGGTATAAGGAACATAGAGATATTCAAATTCCTGCGTCTTCAGAATGTAATTTGTGCCTTAGACATACTCATAGTATTGCTAACATGCCTTCTTTGGAGTTCTCTACACACTGCGGGCTCTTTATATGCCTCAATCTTGCATACTTTATTTATTTAACGTGTGTACCTCTGAGAAGCTGTGTAGAATACTGAGGTCGTGGCATCACTTATTGTTCTAGGACAGCCGTGTGCTGTTTGTTAGCTCTCTACAAGATGCTTCTCCTTTATGTGATTTGCATAGTATGCCTGCTATGTGCTGAGGTCGTGATGATATACTGTGCAAAGGTTTTGCATATATCATCAAAGCTTTTGATGCACCACTACGCCTTATATTGTGTTGAAATGTCAGCTAATCATCTCACTTCAGGCACTATGTTTAGCAGAGACTCTATTGTTGACTAAAGTTTGAATTTTCATCTTCTCGTTCACAGGATGAGCACCTCTACGCGGCAGGGATAAGATGGGAGCATGACAGGTTAGTGAACCCTGAGGGCATCGTATTGCTTTCACACTGATGCCACCAGTCATTTTTGGACGGACCGGGTGGGACGACTAGATCGGCATGCCTCGCAATGCCCACTATTCTTTTTCAATGTGTACTCTAGGCCTTGCGTCCCACTCAGCGTGGCTCTGGGTGCTTCACAGACTTGGCAGTGACTGAGAAATGTGAACAGATCACCAAGACAAAATGAGAGGAGACAAAGTGCAAAATAAAGCCCAGTGATGGTACGTTTCCAGTCATTTTCAGTCTGTCTCTCCCTTGGTGCTGTTCAGTTCAGAGGACACTTTTTTAACAGTCATCCCAAACAGACTTAAACGATCGAGTCTTTGATCTCCGAGCCCAGTCGCACTCGAGGCCGCAGGCAAGTTGGTGAGATCTCAACGTGGCTCTCCTTTAAGTTCAAAGGTCTGTTTTCGGATTCTGAGAAGCTCTTGCTGTTCTCAGGTGAGGAGCATTCGTGGGTGGGAGTGCTGCAGATGTAGTTATCATTGAGCGTCTGGTAGCCCTTGTGGTCAGACACTGAGGGCGGGATGTTGTTGCCATTTAATGGAAGGCTTTCCGTGTGCTTCCCTGGAATTCGCGGTTTCTTCTGTTGCATGTTGGGGCACTCGCCTTCCTTCAGCATGGACTTCATCCTGTCTCGGTTCCTGTATGCCACGAACAGCGACAGGACCACCAGGGAAAACACGAGTAAGGCACACACAACGATCAACTCATTCCAGTATGTTTTAGTTTTTTCCGGCGACCATGTTTCCCCGGGCAGGATAATCGCTTCCCCTTGGGGTACCAACTGCGTTCGGGAACGTCCAGTCAGAGTGGTGCTTTCGTGATCCGCTTTGACACAATAATTGGTCAGAAGTTGTCGGTAGCCACCTTCTTCTGACCAACATTGGTAGATCTCCTCCCTCTCCACTTGGGCTACAACCACCAGCCCACCGTCAGGACTAGGATAGACGAATCGCTCGGCGGTGTGACTGTACTCCCATCGCCTCTCAGCCAAGTTAGATCGCAGCTTGCAGGGAAGAACCGTAAATGTGTTGGCTGGTATTTGTACCACATGGCATGATGGAACACCTGTGGGTTAGATGGTCTTATTAGTTACTAGTAAATCAAACATTTATCTCCCATATTAGCAAACCACCACTCAACCACTTCAATTGCTTAGAGTCTATCAGAGCGCATTGCCGGAGGCACTATGTAAATGCGTTTGGTCATGCCACATGCCACAGTGCTTTTGTAACTGTAACAGCATTTCTTAACCTCATGCACTCTACAGCACTTTGTGGTTTGTTGGAAATAAGTTCTTCAAATATTGATTCATATGGGGGTTAGGTTTGGTAAAGCATGGCTGTTACCCATGTGGTGGAGTTGGTTTTGCAGAACGAGGGCTAGCCATTGTCATTTTGCATACTGCAGTGTTGGCGTCATCTACATCTTGTTGCCATTGACTATAAAGAAAAGAGCAGGGGTAAGATGAAAATTCTATTCATCTGTTCAAGTCTGGGGTCAGTAAGATTTTTATTTATTTATTAATTTAATTTTGAATGAAATTAACACTTAGCAAGGACAAATTAAATTGATAAAAATTGACAGTAATATATGTATATATATATATATTACAAATGATTTCTAATTTGAATTAAATGCTGTTCTTTTGAACTTTTTATTCATCAGAGAATCCTGAAAAATAAAATGTTTCCACAGAAATATTGTGCAGCACTACTGTTTTCATCATTGATAATAAGAAGTGTTTCTTGAGTACCAAATCAGTATTATAAAGATTTCTGAAGTATCTGAAATACATCTGACACTGAAGACTGATACACATACATATACATATACTGATACATATACATATAAGTCATGTGGTGCAAAGAACAGGAAATTATGTCATTGAGCATTATGGAGCATCCTTGCAAACCCTCATGAATGTGTGTCAAGGTCAATAAGTCCAGTCATAAGGGTCATAAGGGTCATAAGGGTTTTTAAATTGACATTTATACATCAAATAAGCTTTCCATTGATGGATGGTTTGTTAGGATAGGACAATAGGGGCCGAGATACAACTATTTGAAAATCTGAAGCTGCGGGTACAAAAAAAATAGCATTTTTTTATTAGCAATGCATATTACTAATCAAAAATTAAGTTTTGATATATTTATGGTAGGAATTTACTTAATGTCCTAATGATTTTTGGCATAAAAGAAAAATCGATAATTTTGACCCATACAATGTTTTTTGACTATTGCTAAAAATATACCCAAGCGACTTGAGACTGGTTTTGTGGTCCAGGGTCACATTTGTCAAAGAAGTTTAGCCCAGGTTGTAAAATGTCAAAAACGTAATGATGCTTATGAATAATCAATTAATGATATTAAAAAACAATTATTTTAAAATATAATTATACATTCAAAAGGTAAGGAAAATTTTTTTTTTTTAATTGTTTGCCTTTTTATGGTTACACCACAGCGTACCATATAGTTCTAGAATTCATTCATTTGTGTTTTGTGTAACAAATCTACATTTATATGCTAATGTTTGAAACTTGTAATTTAATACAGGTTTAAACTTCTTAATGTACAAATTGAAGTGCAATAGTTGGATGCGAGAGCAAGTAATGGAAATGTACTAACCTCTTAGTTGGCGCATATTTGATATTTGAACACTGCTTCCCTGTCCAGGCACAGTAAGGATCTCTAGACAGCACACACTCTCCACAGCTCTGGTAGTTGGAGCAGTTGGCAAGAAGGATTTCAACCAGCCCAGAATAGCTGGACACAAACAACAGCCCCTGTTGGAAATGCAAACACAACAGAAATAAGACACCTTCTCAAGACGGCCGCTCCTTAGGACAACCTATCTACAGAACTTATGTAGAAAGACGCTTGGTATGCATACAGTAAATGTTAATACATGATAATTGCACTGACAGTGGTAATAAGCCTTTTTAAAATAGTTCTTATGGTGTAACACATACAGATAAAGTATAGACTGAGTAGTGTACAGAAACAGCAGACGCTGTTTGTTTCCCATCTGTTCACAGTTCCTCAGAGAGGAAACAGGGATGCAATTATCTCCCTTCCAGGCCTCACTATCGCAACGGCTGAAGGGTCCCTTTGCCTGCCACGCTGTCATTTCACTAATGCATTATGTTCTCAAGTGCGCATAACAAATGCAAAGAAGATGAGTTTAAGAGTAAAATGAAGTACCTTCTCATCATCCAGTTCGATGTGTTGTACAGACTGAGGTTCGGGAAAAATCATCAGCTCTTCAATGATATACATCTTGTTCTTAACGTTGATGGCTTTGTGGATCCTGCCGTCATCTGAAAAATAACACAAGTGATGTGAGACGATGTACTCAAGGGCCTGGGCCATTTTGATAACAGGTAGCATAACATTAAGTATACTGCAAGTTGTGACAAGTGGAAAGTGGCTAGTTGCCATACAGTATCGCTGGGAAAATCATCCTAACTAAAGGAAGCTAATTCATGAAACTAAAAATCAGTAGCTAGTCAAAACTCTTACAAATGGATTAGCACAACAAGGGATATTTTTTACTTCACAGATTTCTTTCCACCACGACCCAACCCTCAGAAAAAAAGGGTTTTTCATTTTTTTTCAATAATCATACATTCAAAATGAAACCTTTAATTGTGAAAATCATTTAAAACCACTGAATATGATTAAAATATGCCTAGCTGTGGAACAAGCAGTATTCAATTAGAAAATGTATGAGACTGAAAGAAATTAGATTTTTTTAGATGATAAATAAAATGGTTATTGTTAAGTTAAATCCCATTTTGTTTATTAGTACTATTACGGAAGTCTTACCTGTTTAATTTGTGTATGACTGATAAATATGCATCTTATTAGTTTGTTAAAACTGTGTAATCCAAATGCGATGATTTACCCCACCTAAATAAATCTTAAATTTAGGCCTAAATATTTTTTCCCCAGTGAAGTCTCATAGTTGAAATCAGCCCAAATGTTCATGGATCAACTCTGTGTTGAAACACAGCTTGTTTAAAAGGATAGTACACCCAAAAATTTAAATTGCTATCATTTACTCGCTCTCAAGTTGTATGAGTTTCTTTTTTCTGTGGAACACAAAAGAACAAGATATTTTGAAGAATGTTGGTAAGCAAACAGTCACTGATTCCTATTGACTTTTGAGTATGAAAAAAAATACTGTAGAAGTCATGGGACCAGACACTGTTTGGTTTCCCACATTCTTCAAAAGATCTTCTTTTATGTTCAGCAGAAAAAAAGAAATTCATACTGGTTTGAACAACTTCACGAAGACTAAATGACGACAGCTTTTTAATTTTTGGGTGTACTATCCCTTTAATTGCACAACCTGTAGTTACACACCTGCGTGAATGTCTAAAGTAAAAGATAAAGTCATGTTGCTTGATATTAAGTCTTGATTTCTCAGTCTCCACTACCCTTATTTCATCCTAAATGGGGATTTTTTTTTTTTCTGGTAGCAAGAAATGAAAGAGCCTTTAATGCAGGAATATTAGTATAAAATCAGATTTGCTCTGGTGTAAGCTGCTAAACAAAAAAGCATATTTGATCTTGATCTGGCACAGTTTCACTTAGACTATATTAGGTCAAGCCTACTCTAGTTTTACTGAGAATGCTGAGCTTTACATGCATATGCGGTGGTCTAAGTTCTCACCCGTGCCAATGAAGAGCACGTCGTATGTCTTGTGGAGAGCCTGTACTCTGTGCACAGCGAGCTGCGTGTAGCGCACGTTTCGTTTGAGCAGCAGAGGCTGGCTGCGGATCACGCTATCCATGAGGAAGTGGTCCTTCACAAAGTTCAGCACTTTATCAGGCATGTGCAGGGAGGAGGAGATCCCTTGGGCGTGGGCCGTGTTGGTGATGCACTGCAGGAAGATGGAAAAAGACGCCTCAGAAACACTGCACAATATCTCTATCTCTCTTTTTCTAAAGGCAATCAGTGATTTTTGGTGAGTGGCAGCCAAAATCAATGTAACTTTCAACAAAAACACCAATGTTAAGTCAGATTGAAAGTGTGATTAAAAAGATCTTGTACTCAGATATCCTGAACTCATGGTCGAACAAGTTTTGGTCTAGATGCTGTCTGAGAATTAAACTTGGTAGCTAGAACTTGCATGCGAAATTCTCATTACAGCCAATCACCAATGTATAAGATGTTCTATATACAAGTCACTGTGATATCAAAATGGACAAAATGGACACTGTGATATCAAAATGGACAAAATGGACATCAAAATGGTGATATCAATATGCAGTGTTTATTAGAAACTCTTCTCTGATGTCATTGTCACTGTCGTGAAGAGGGGGCAATAATTCCTCCATTCCAGCAACCCGTCACTCACGTGAGATCCCTTCCCCTGCCATTCCCCTGCCAACTCTATCCATTCCTTTCCTTCACAACCTGCCGGCCCGTCTACACTCACACCGTGCTGTTTTTTTTTTTGTTTAAAGCCATGCCCTGAATTTCTCACACTAGGCGGACCGAGATACCGCAAAGCTACCAATCACAATGTTCGTTTCCTGTGATGTTAATATCAGAACAGTAGAGTCAGTACATCATCCCCAACTTTCGTGGGACTAGATTTTCAAGATTTTTCTTGCGTTCCTTTTATAGGTTTATTTGCCTTTTTTCTCAGGTAGATTTTCTTGAATTTGCATTCTATCTATTGTCCTTCTTTTGTTGGTTATACTTTCGTATTTACTAAGTGCTTCACTAGTTGGTTCCTTATTTAACTCTTAATACTCTTCATCTGCTGATCGATTTTGGCTCGCGCCCCTCTACCTTGCCTCGCCCAACTCTCCACTCCTACACACGCTCTTCTTATTTATTGAAACCTGGGTGTGCACACCCCAAGAAATCCGTTCACTAGTGTCAACTTCAACTTTACCGTAAGAGTAACTGCTCGCGGATGTGACAATTGATTGCATTATGAGCTGCACCTTGTCTCGCGCCCAACCAAAACAGACAGATCTCAGACGCAAAAAGAGACGTCGTGTGCGTCATACTAGTGCTCCGCCCCCCCGCCACCGCGCTGTTCTGTGTTTCTTCTTATCATGCTCAACCCACAACCAAAAATTTCTGCTCACCCCCCCTCATGATCACCCCCATAGAGGATTTTGATAGTTTGCTAGATATTTGTTTCACCTCCGAGTTTCTTCAGCTCCTAGCCACATTGACCTTCCACAATATATTTTTTGGCCCTACAATGGAATTCAGTGAGAATGGAAACTCTCTTGAGATTACGACACAGCATCTTCCAAATATCAGCCTTTGGGGTTCAAGTCGGAATAAAGAGAGTCATACAGATTTGAAATGACTTGAGGGTGAGTAAATAATGACAGACCTTGTTTTGTTTTTTGAGTGAACTAACCTTTACTAACCTGATCCTAACATTTGCAATTTGTCTCTGAAGTTTGCACTCCATCCAGTAGTTTTGAAGTAGAAACACCAAACACATTACAGCTCCAGCGTCTGGGTTCTGTTATGGCCGTGGGGTGGGTAAGGTTCTACGAAAAGCAAAAGAGATTGTGGTCTCCCACCGTGTAACGCTTCTCCAAGACGGGCTACTCTGCGTACACAGGTAACGTCCATTAAACGCCTCTTCGACCTGGTCCATAGTGAACGCACATACAGCTGAGCTGCCTGAAGCACCTTTGTACCTGCGCACACAAACACAACAATCATTACAATTGATCTGCATATGCATAATCACATGCAAACCAAACCAAGCACACAGACAGACATCTTTAAGAGTAACAGCAGCTCAAAAATCTGACTGCACACAAAATGCAAAAAATGTCTCATTTAACCTCAGACATAACAGGTGCGTAGGCGGACACAAGAGGGAGGCTATTCTGAGCATCTGCAGTCTCGCTGACATCTCCTGCCTGTCCTGTATCTTTTGCCCCTATGTTAATGCACTCAATCAATACCCACAACTCCTACGCTAAGCACCGCAAAAGCAGTCTGGTTGAGTGCCAGGCAGGGTTCAATAACAGAAATGAAAGCTGAATTTCTAAAAGGTTTACAAAGGAACACAAACATAGCTACAACTATACGCACTATGTTATCTGTATACTAAATGGCTTTTCAGGTGATATACGTTACCATTGTGAGGTGAAGACTCCATAAAACACAGTACTCTTCCAGGCCTCTTTGCTGGGGGTCAGTACAAACATGTCCTGGATGATGTTGAAAGGGAACCCATCGTCAGGTAGTGAACAAAGGAGCTGCGCTTTCAGAAAAGTTGTCCATTTCTTCTGAAGAACCCTCTCTCCACCTTTGTCACCCTGTGACAATATGTACAGATCAGGGTTATTTTTGTATCATTTGTATATACTGTTATAGTATTTTTTAAATGAGGTTTTATTTTTATATTTTCAGTTCCTGAAGCTCAAATGCAGCATACAACTGTAGCAATGCAAAGTCCTAGAAAACACACAAACATCGGCAAAATGTATACTCTGAAGTTGCTTCAGAGATTGCCATGAATGTGAATGTGAAGTGAGGAAATGTGCAAATACTTGTTATGAGCACTTCTGACCACAAGAGGGAACTTTGTAGCTGCTGTCGATGCCAACAAACAGATGCAGCCAATGGAAATGCTGATCATAATGGCAGCATTCAATAAAATCTGTAACATATTCTATTACATAAAGACTTATAACTGGACAAGGACCCCAGCTTCTATCACATGTTGTGCATTAAGGCTCAGACAACAGTGTGTTTTTGTGATTGTGGCCCTGAGGGTTGTAAAGGCTTTAACTTTGGTACTTCTAAGTCCCTTAAAACAAAACAGGCAGTATAATTCAAGGGCTTTAATGTCTATCAGAAGAAGAAATACAGACCGTTATGAGAATTACTCCTTAGTGGACAATGTCATGGATCTGTTTTGCATTTTAACATATATAACATACAGTAATGTTCTGTTTATATTAACGTATATAAAGGCATTTTTAGCATAATAACTTACAGAATATGCATGCAGCTGACCAGAAATCTTTCACCAGCTTTACCTCAGTTTATTTTCATTAATGAGATGAAAACAACGAAAGAAAATAAGGAAATTATGTAACTAATTCTTGGATTACCAAAGACAATTGCTTAATCTAATACTGACTAGACTTGAACTTCTCCCTTATCATGCTTTCATTTTAAGGAAAAGGTATAGTGGAAATTACAAAAATGAAGGGAGGTTGGATAAAAAACCTTATGACAGGTAAAGAAGAACAAAGCAACACCATGAATCAACTAAATATTTTTGTTTTTCACAGCAGCTTTATATTAGTGTCAACCCTCGCTCAAGCAGAACTTCATACTGAACAGCTGAACAAATAAACGGACAGAGAGATGAAATCAAAGACAAGAATAGAAAGAGACATTTGGGCAGAGAACAGGGTAGAGAAATGTGAAATTCACAAATGTGAAGTACAGAGAAATTCACAAATGTGAAGTACAAATGGCCTGAACGACAGCCAGAGGTACGTAAAGCAGAGGTCCCAATAGCACCATATTTATTCATCCATCTCAGCAGCTCTCCAAAGAAAATGAGCTTTCCTCTAATTATAATATTATTGTAATCCAGCACGCAGGACAACACCTTCCCCTACCAGCAGGACGGCAACAGCACATTCCAATAAAATCTTTTAAAGGGAAACTCCCACCCATCATTGAACAGCATAGTTTAGAACAGCTGAGGGCTGAGTTAAGAGCTGTTCATACCAAGAAAACTATAAAGATAACTATATTAGAGCCCACACCAACGCATGGTAACATTCTGTTTATTATAAGTGTGCACACAGTTTTGACGTCTGCGGCTTTAAATGCTTAAGCTCGAATTGAGCGCTTTCTGATTTGTTGTCAATGTTTTTATCTTTCATCGGCTAGATTTTTTTTTCTTGTTCCTCTTTGTTGTTATCGTGATAGTTAGGTGTGTGACATCCCTATTTTATAGAATTTTAAAATATCTATATATATATATATATTATATAATATATATAAATATATTATTTATATTAGTTATTTATTTATATATATGCAACCTTTCCAAAGCTTTGCTCAGTTTGCCAAAGCTTTGAACGGTGCAATATAACTTATTTCCATGTATGCAGCAGCTTCCACATGTGCCATTCGTTTTAAAATTGAAATGAAAGGATAACAGCTTCTGCTCATTGTCTCATTGTCATTCTGAGTGTAAATGATATGGTACGCTTTCAAACGCAAACCCCAGGCGCTATTCAGAAAGAATCTTAAAACAATAAGGAGTTACGTACTGTTGCAGTACGTAAATGGATAGTCTTACATGCATCACAGTTTCCACTGGAATTTGACATGGTCATCAGTGCAAAAGTGCACCAATATCCATATTATACTGACACTTGATTAAGTTAGGAGTCAAAAAGAGAAGAAACCGAAGTATAGAGAGCGCAGCGGAATTGAAATCATTCTCGGACTTCAAAAGCAAGACGAGAAGGCAAATGAATCTTGCAGATGTTTCACTCTGCTCATGCACCGTTCAGAACAGACAGGGTCAGTGCTTTAACCCAACTGGCAACGCAGAGACTCTCTTAAGATTCAGATCACTCCTTGTGCACAAATGCACTGCTTTGAGACGAAGAGCATAAGCAGAGGAAATTAAATTTCAGAAAAGTCAAAGATGTGATAGGAAAGGACTCGTGCATCGGCCTCTAAGCGTGGCTTTGTTGCGTATCACATCAAAGAATGCAAGACAATTAAGTCTACTAATGTGCTTTGCAGGAGTCATTACATTTGTTTACTATATGAGAGAAGATAAGGTACAATACCAAGAAAATGCAGCCTATAAACATAATCATTTCATTCCCTTCTTCATGGCTGGGCTCCAGTGGATCTGGCAGGAGGAATATGGGGCATGCTAAAAAGGGAACCTGGGATAATATTTAAGGTACTGGATGCAAATAAGCAGGCCACATTCCCCTGGCATGGCAAACATTTAACTGTCAGGAGGCATTTCATGCAGGCTGTGTGATAATCCATATTACAAGGCAGGGAGACAGGAGTGTGTGAACCTTCTATCGGCTGCCACTTGGTGAATTTGCTGGTGTGAAAACAGAAACCATTAGTTATTTATCCTTAGTGAAGCTGGTTTAAAAAGCCTATTTGAATGAGCTACACGGCAATCACTGAATGTTTCTATTCATTACTGTCATCACTGTTTGAAAATACCAAGGGGTCAAAGTTAGCATAGCACCGTTACCCCTGCTTGTAGATGCCATAACTACACTTCTGTACCTCAAAGTCATTTTTCTTCACTGACGGCCAGTTAAATTATTTGTGTATTTTGACTAAATAGATTATTTTGCAAGCAACATATAAATAGTTTAACCAGTATCACATTAGCAAGAGAGCTTCTGTTAGTAATATCAGCACAGCAATACTGATATTCTGACCAACAGTACAATTATATAAAATTGTTTTTGTACTTTAAAATTAACCAGTAGTTAATATGTAGAAACATACATTTGACTGTTACTTTGCCTATTTTTGCTCTTCTAAATGAAAGTAGTTTCAAACAAGTCCACAGCTGAATTAACTCTCAGGTGTCTCAAAGCAGCGTGGTTAGAACTAATTGTTTGAGTGAATGATTCAATTACTTTTTTCATCCCTGGATAAATCAGTTGTTTCAACAAATTGGTTGAGGTAATGATTCAATAACTTACTCATAAAGCGAGATGCTTGTTTTGTTACTGAGTGACTCAGTTTAAACAAATCAGTTGAATCAATGATTCAATGACTCGCTCATAAAGAGAGTCGCTGAATGAATCAGTGGTTTGAACAAACTGGCTGAGTCAACAATTCAGTTCAGTGAGTTTTCAGTCTTTAAGGCTGTGCCCTGGCCAAAGCTTTTGTAAATGATGGGTCCAATCCCTTGGAAATTACTGACTGTGCCGGCATACAGTTATCCATCTGTAAAACCATAACTCCAAACCAACAGATATAAATACATTATACCAATTTTTGTGGCACGTACCGGCCATAATGGTCGTGGACTTGTATTCAGGGTTGCTGAATTAACTGTCAGGTGTCTCAGAGCAGTGTGGTTAGAACAAATTTTTTGAGTGAATGATTCAAAGACTCACTCACCAGAGATTATTTCATCCCTGGATAAATCAATTGTTTCAACAAACTGGTTGATGCAATGATTCAATGACTTACTCATAAAGCAAGAGGCTCGTTTTGTTACTGAATGACTCAGTTTAACAAATCAGTTGAGCCAATGATTCAATGACTCACTCATAAAGAGAGTCACTGAATGAATCAGTGGTTTGAACAAACTTGTTGAGTCAACAATTCAGTTCAGTGAGTTTTCAGTCTTTAAGGCTGTGCCCTGTCCAAAGCTTTTGTAAATGATGGGTTCATTCCCTTGGAAGTTATTGACTGTGCCAGCATACAGTTCTCCACAAGGATATTATAGTTTTTAATTTTTAAATTAGTTTTTATTTTAATATCGTTTTCAAATTTCCTATCATTTCAGTTTAGTTTTTATTAGTTTAATTCATATTTTTTGTTAGTTTTAGTTTAGTTTTTATTTTGGGAACACATTTCGATTTAGTTTTTATATATTTTAGTTTCAGTTTTAGTTTTAGTAATTATAGTTAAGCAGAGTTAATGGAACACTTCCAGTGTAGACCAAAGCAAGACATTTAATTTTAGTTTAGTTTAGTTTTAGTTTTAGTTTTTCATTTATTTTGAAATTTTAATTTTATTTCAGTTTTCGTTTACGAAAATAACCTTGGTTCTCCATCTGTAAAACCATAATTTCAAACCAACAGATATTAACAAAGCAAGTCGGAAAAGAGTGTTGCATACATACAATTCATTACACCAATTCTTTGTGTGCAACATAGCAGCAATGATGGCCATGGACTTGTATTCAGGGTTGCTGAATTAATTGTCAGGAGCCTCAAAGCAGTGTGGTTACAACTAACTGTTTGAGTGAATGATTCAAAGACTCACTCGCCGGTGCTTATTTTATGCCTGGATAAATCAGTTGTTTCAACAAATTGGTTGAGTCAATGATTCAATTACTTACTTATAAATCCAGAAGCTTGTTTTGTTACTGAATGACTCAGTTTAAACACATCAGTCCATGCCAAAGAGAGCACTGAATGAATCAGTGATTTGAACAAACTGGTTAAGTCAACAATTTAATGACTCACTAAAAAACAAATTCACTTACTTTGTTCCTGAATGAATCAGTAAACAAATCATTTGAGCGAATTATTCAATGACTCCCTCATAAAGACGGTGCTATCACAACTCAGTCTGTCTAAACAATCAAACACAGACAAGCAGATCTGCTTTATCTAGATCAATACAAACAGTGAAAATTCCCATTGCTGTCGGACTAACTGTTATATAATACATTAAACTAAATATTTATTAGCTATTTCCCCTCTTTATTCACTACTGAAAAGTTTGGAACTTTGCACATATGATGCCATTGGCTATTTAGTGTTCTTACAGCCTAAATTTCCTGCAGATCCAGTCACATAGCATTTACAACTCAGATGATTGGCTTGAAAATACCTGGATGCTGGTATACCTGGACCACAAACAGGATAATTTTCTCCAGGTAGTATTGACCTCTCTGGAGGAACTGTGAGGAATGTGTGTGCTTTGTATGTAATGTGCATTTTCAGCTGCCCCTCAACTCGATGGATGAATGTGAATATTTGCTGAGCAGTGATAAGAATTTGAGGTGTTCTGCATTGAGGAATGCGTCTTTCAAACACAAACCTTTTAATCTCTCTGAAAGGTAGCACACCTCTCTCACCTCGGTGTGACAGATAAAAACCATCATAAGGTCAATGTAAGCACACACACACACACACAATATTTTCCACATCTGTGCACCAATATTAACATGCACAAACATACTGGCATGTATTCCTTTCCACTGCATTTGTATAAATGCTGTGTCTGTACATGAATGCAGTTGAGTTATTGCTGTAGGGGGAATAGCCCTAATCCAACCGCCTACGACATTGTGATTATGCAAAACTGTCCCTCACCTTACACACGCGAGCGATGCGTGACACAATGGTGTTGTCAAAGAAATCGAACTCCTTTCCCGCTTCACTGAAGAAGAAGTAAATCTTATCATCATCGCCGACTGCGTTGCCTTTGGGCAAACTCTCCTGAATGTAGGCTGAGCCTACAAAAGCGGGGTCTGTTGGAGAAATAAAAACAAGTGTCAATCCACGCCATGCAACGTACACAGAGACAGCAGCGTTTGTAAATAATGTGGACTTTATGTTTCAAATATAGCCACTGCTCCACCTGAAACCCCTTTTACATGACAATCTTTAGTTGTAATTACTGATAAAAATCTTTTGTTACACTATCAAAGTGCTTAGTATTGATTTTGCATATGTGTCTTTCATCAACTTTGCCACTTATGGCAAAATATTAAGCTATTACTCAGTGCTCTTTAGTAAAGTGAGAAGGGTTCAACTGTGTAAACTGACGCTAAAATGTATTTGTTTTGTTCTCTGTAGTTTTGCTTTACATGAATAATTCTCTGCTGTGCCAAAATTGCCTCTCAGTGGTAAGTTCAGGGGAGTTGAGTTCCTAAAGAGAACAGAATGGAGGGGAATTGTGCCCACTGGTAGAGCCATTTACTTCCATGCTGTTTGCGCTATTGTAGTGCCTGAATTACTTAAAGGGATAGTTCAACAAAAATGTAAATTGTGGTCATTTACTCCCTGTCATGTCGTTACAAACCTGTATGACTTACTTTCTTTCTTTTAATCTTCTAATCTTTTAATCATATTTAAATCAGTTTTGATCATTGAAATAAAACTTAATAGATCAAATAAAATACAAATATTCAACTTAAAAAAAACCTTAAAAGTTAGAAGTGTTGCCTTGGCAAGTTGAAGTAAAATTATTAAAACCTAAAACCTAAATAAAGAATTAATTAAAGCTGTAATGAAATATTAAAATGTCAAAAAATCACAAAAGAACAAAGTTTCCTAAAACAAAATAAAAATAAATACATAATAATATATAAATAATAAAAAAAAAAATCACATCATGGACTCAAACATCAATTTCCATGGCTTTCCATGTGCAATAATAGTGCAATGTTAATTGTACCTGGCAAAAAAATAATAAATTTTGTGAGGTGCAATTGACAATGAAAGAATTAATATAAAATGAAAGTATGGTTGCTTTAATATCTAAACATTTATGGCTATTTCAGTTAGTATTGAGTTGACTGTGTACCTTTTTTTCTACACACTGGTAGAGTAACATTAGATATATCAAACTGAGAAGATATTCCATTCAATCCAATGCATTTTATATCACTTTTCACAATAAATATTGTTCTTAAACCTGAATATACAGTAAGTGACAATGGTCCGGAAAACTTCCTGAAAGACATTAGCACCTGGTTAAACTGAATTGTGGCAGGTGATTAATGTGCAAGTTTTTGCGCTCAAATACAGTGCACAAAAGTGCTGCAGTTGTTAGTGAATCAGTCCTATCAAGAGCAAGATGGTAGTGGATTTTACCTTGAAGCCAGTTCAGTGAGTTTTCAGTCTTTAAGGCTGTGCCCTGTCCAAGGCTTTTGTAAATGATGGGTTCATTCCCTTGGAAGTTACTGACTGTGCCGGCATACAGTTCTCCATCTGTAAAACCATAATTTCAAACCAAAAGATATTAATAAAGCAAGTCGGAAAAAAGAGTGTTGCACACATTCAATACATTACACCAATGTTTGTGGTATGTACCGGCCATGATGGCTGTGGATTTGTATTCGGGGTTGAAAGGGCACCGGCTACGACCATCTTCAGTGACTATTTCTCCCATTTCATTGCTCACCAGGGAAAAATCAGACGTATTCTGGAAGAAAAAAGACACAGGGACATTCTTGTAAAGACAGCAAGCACTGTCTCTTGTATCGACTGTCCTGACTGCTCAGATATACACCTGAGTAGATCTAAACAAGGACCTTACTTTGCTGAACAGAACATCATGTTATTGCGATAAGTCTGAAGAGATAGTAAGAACAGGATGAACGCACTCAAAGTGAAGGGATGATGTGTGTACTATCGACTCTGTGTGGGCCAAGGATACTGATAAAAAGGATGTTTGGAAGGATTTGCAGCTGTACGCACCCTGGTTATTTTTTGTTTGTGTCTTAATAGGGGCATAAAGGTAAAATATGCATCTGCAAACCATTTCAGGGGACAGCTGTGACAGAATCAGCTCGTGTAGGCGAAGTACACCATCCTAAAGCTTCAGTTTTAGTGGTCAGTGTCGACCCCTCGAATGCATAGACCGATCCAGGCATAGTCTCCAGAGTGAAGGGTCTAAGTAAAGTGCAGGGCCATAATAATTTCTCATCCGAGCAACATCTACCCTTAGGGAGAGCTGAAGAGTGTATTTCTGAGGACATTTTGATTGACTGAGTAAATTACATGGATAATTAATTCCTCCCCTGCAGCCTGTTAAAAGCATGGAGGGAGGTGGTGAAATCCTGCAGGACAATAGAACAAAATGAAACAGTACTTACGATGTATGCGCAGATAGGGCTGAAAGCATACGTTCCACACACATACAGGTGAGTGCTGTTCACACGCAGTAAAATCTTGATGTAATTGAAGCAGTCAGTCTGGAATCAGAAAGTGGAAAAAAGGAAATGCATAAGAGAGGGAGAGACAGATAACAATTTAAGACTTAAGACATGGATGTGACAGTGCAGGGTCGTGATGAGCCATTAGTTAATTTGGAGTCCTAACATTTTTGATAACAAGAACCCCAAAATATGATGATCCCCTTGCAATGGACCCTGTTCCTAAAATGAAAAGGCTGCTATGTATTTTCATGAATATATATAAAGACTAATTTGTACTGTTTGTGACTAATAGTACTGTAATAAAAAAGTAATATATTTAAAATAAATTTATTTCATACTAAGTGTAGCGTCTGACCAATCAACACACCATATATATTTTGTTAGTTATATTTAACATATACTCTGTAACACCCCTCAGTTAACGAGCCATATGAGGACCCATGAACCCTTCTCCCCGAAATGTGTAACACCCCAGGAAGCCAAACAGGCCTCTGGTTCCATGGCAACCAACGCTGATATCACTGGGTTTATTGCCTAAAGGAATGCGAAGCAGGGAAAATCACTGCATGTTCCATAGCAAGAGGCACAATGCACAGTAGAAATTGACTTTTCTACTAATTAATTCATAGGAAAACCTTTCTTTGAATGAACACACATATCCTTCAGGTCATTGTGTATGTTGTCTTTGATATTTTAGACTATTTTATGCATGCTTATGAGGGAACCCATTCCTGATCATCCTTTTCACTATATGTAATCCTACCATGTTTAGTATCTATGAATTCGCCTTCTGATGATCTAAACGAGCGTGTATATTATATGTTGGTACATAGGCAATATATTAGTGTCCTGAGAATCTTTAGTAATTTCGATTCAAGTTCCATTTGCAAATTACCATGCCCTCACACAAAGGGTCATAAAAACTCCCCAGTATCTCAAAACTCCCACTTGGGATTCCTGCCTTTCTCATTGGATAAGCCCATCTGGAGAGGCGGGGATCTTCTCCGACCTTAAAAGCATCACCCCATGTGACCCGCCCAGAATCGGTGGTTCGGTTAGATTCTAAGATGACGACATGAGCTAGAACGCTTCTGCAACCCCCCCCTAATTACGTGCCGCTCCGGCCCTGACTTTTCCATTCACCAAGATTCTCTGACTCAAACTGGTTCTTTTTCATCAACCAACTTCAGCAAAGATCAACTGGGACCTTCAGATTGCATCAAACCTCTCTTTCAGACAGATGAGACGTGCAAGTATTCAAATTTAGTCTTATTAATTGATACATTAGGTATCATTTGCACCTTTTTACAAAGGTGTGTTTGAACTAAGAATCTGATGTTTCCTTCAGGCTGTAAATCTGCTGAATATCAAATGGTATCATAGTTTCATATTCTTATTTCTCTTTACTGCGTTAAGCGTTAACCCTTTCCTATACCACCTGGATGGGTGTGTGTGTGTGTATGTGTATGTTAGACCAGTTAAGTGTGTAATGGGGGGTAGTTAATAAAGTCTTACTTGTATCACACTTGACGTTGTTCATTGTTTGCTCATAACTGGAGTCACTTAATCATGCAGATTTATGCTACAAGCTCTTTGTAGAATTGTACAGTAAGAAAGTTATTTCCCTTAAACCAGGAAATTAACGTTCTTTGAATTGACAGACAGTGGACCCTGAGAGGTCAAGTAAATATCGCTCAGATTAAGGGGAAAAAAAAAATATATATATATGCTTATTTTTTATGTTATATTTAATATTTATTTTACTTCAGTAAAAAATATAACTGCAGTAAGTTCAGACAGCCAAAACCTAAATTTTTGGTGAGTTTGGTGACATCTGGTGACATATGATGGTATAAAAATATCAAACATTTCAATGCCACTATTTGGCTGTAGTACTCAATGGCTTTTTTGTGGGTGTGTGTGTGAGTGTTTGACACATTGAGCATGTTGTATAGGCTCAAACCTATATCTCTGTGTATGTTTGATCTGCATTGGATTGATAGATTTTTACTGGACAAATAAAAAAAAATGCTTTGAATTTTAGTATTTCCCATTCATTTCCTATGGGTGCCCATTTTTGGGCACGAATGACAAATTAAGGAGGTTTTTTTTTCAACCACTTAACTTTGTTGAATCGAGTCCTCTTTTTGTGTGTGTGTTCAGCTGGCAAACTTACAAAAAGTAGCCAAGTCTTGAGCCACTCAGATTAAGGAAACTATTTAAAAAAAACAAAATGATTTTGCCCAAATTTGTACCGAATGACGATTGAGGGTTAAACTTTATTTGGAGTATCACTTGTTCACAATGCACATTTCTTAATAATATGCCTAAAATGTGTTTTAATGTCACTATTGATGAGGATTGCATGATCTTTAAATAATATCTGTCTTTAAATGTAAGATATTTAAAGTGTACCTGAAGTATCCTTGCAATAGTTCCACTTTAGCACAATCAAATATACTTAAGTATATCTTTAGTTTCACAATTAAAGTGCATTAAGTACAAAATTAGTTGTTAGAATTTAGCAGACTTTAAGTATACCAGTTTAGTATACTAAAAGTACAATTGCAGGGTATTATTAGGTTCACAAATATGTAAATGTATTTGTAGTTTACTGTGTTTAGCATGAAATAAATGTATTTCAAAAACATGTTAATATATTTATTTTTCACTATGGGTAAGCATTACATTGTAATAAAAATACAATACAAAATTTCAATTAACACTAGCAAGGAATAACTGTCTAGAAAGATATAACACAAATACAAACTATTATTAAAATTTGTAGGTTGTAACGTAAGGAGGGAAATATGAACATGCTTTTCCCCCACAAAATTATGTGCAGATTTGCTTTTATTTCTTACAAGTGCAAGTAAAGCTTTTGCAAGCTTTTACTTTCTTACAAGTAAAAACTATGGTTCTTAATATAATTAAATTATCACAATTAATATCATGATTTCAGATCAGTCTTTAAAAACAGAATGTAAGTAAACTAATTGCTAATACAACTGATTTTTTTTAAATACATTTTTTAACTTTTTTTAATAATAAAGTTTGGAGCAACTCAAGGGAGGACAGATGATGACAGAATTTTCAGTTTAAATCAAATGACATGTGGATAAAGTTTGATTTAATCAAAATGATCAAATTTAGACATGTATGAGCAATTTCTGATTGTTTTTAAAGGGATTTTTTTACCCCAAAACTACAATTTTGTCATAATTTCCTCTCCTGTTGTTCCAAACCTATTTGACATTTCTTCTTTAGTGGTAAATAAAAGAAGATATTTTTAGAAATGTCTCAGTATTTTTTTCCATACATACAATAGAACCCAATGGGTTCCACGTTGTTTGTTTCCCAACACTCTTCAAAATATCTTCTTTTGTAATCGAGAGAAGAAACACAGTCAAACAGGTTTGGAACAAAATATGTAAATGAGCTGTAATGAGTAAATGATGACAGATTTTTGAACGGGAACGTATGATAATTATGCAAATTAATTTTCCAAGATTCAAAACTAATACACACAAACAGTTGAGCGTTATATAAAGGCAAATGTTCAAAGCAAGCACCAGGTTGTGTGCACAAGTGTTGTCTGGCTGGGCCTCAGAACTTGTTTTCACATCACTAGGTTTGATCTAAATTCTCTGTAATAGTCTGGGAGAGGTTTCTGGCAGCTGTGTGTCATCGGTCTCAAAAAACAGCAGTTATTACTGCAGCTTCATCAGGGTCCCAACATTCATCCAAACCTGGCTCCCAAGACAAATCAATCTGGCAGCAAATTAGGCATGCAGATTATTAATCTAATAACAGCCCTTATGCAGTGTCAAGCTTTCAGGGAAATTACAGTGCGGACGTGTCAAGGCAATAACAGGTCCTATGAACTGAAAGTAGTGCGACGGGCAGTTTGACGGATTCAAATTTAGCACAGTCATTTTGCAAATATCTATTTTAGAGACCGACTTCTTACTTGAGTTATATGAATCGACATGGCACTTCATGCTGAAATGTACAGACATCTCTCCACTTGGTTTGATGAATATCTCATTCACTCACCTGTAAATCTTTCCCTTTGAAACTGCACTCCTCTCTCTTTCTCTGTGGTGTGCTCCATGTTAACTGAAAAAATGAAAATCGCAAGCTGCAGTTACATTAAAGTGTGCATTTACAGAAACATGATGCATTAACACGGACGTGAGTAGACCTACAGTGAGTCACAGTGAGTTGGCTGTAGTATATTGCAGTCTCGCCTTTCTTTAATGTTCAGAATGAATCAAGCAATGCAGAATATTTGCTGTGAACGTTGAAAGTCTCTTTATGACTTAAAAACTTAAAGGAATAGTTCACCCAGAAATGAACCACCTTTTGTTCATCAGTTACAAAACCTGTATAGAAATTTTCGTTTATAATCCCTCTCATGTGAACCAAAAGAAGATATTGTGAAGAACTAAACAGTTGTTGTACCCCATTGACTTCCATAGTAGGGAAAGAAATACTATGGAAGCCAATGGGACCATCAACCATTTGATTACCAGCCCAGCAGGCACCGGACGTCTATGTAACGTCTGGTTGACGTTGGACATGACGTCTGACAGACATTGCATTTTGGTTGAAAATGAAAATCGGGTGACAGTACATATGGACGTCAATTTACAATTTACTTCATTGCGGATTTGGTTCATAACCTAAAAACAACAAAAAATCAACGTCAGCTGACTTTGGTATTGGACATCAATTTAACATCGACATTAGACGTTGAATTCACCCGACGTCGCAACCAAAATTTAACCAAATATCAACGTCTTATGACGTTGTGTGCCTGCTGGGAGCATTCTTCCAAATATCTTCTTTTATGTTCAACATATGAAAAAAACTCATACAGGCTTGTAACGACATGAGGTGCTAAAATGATTGACTACAATATTAGGTAAACTATCCCTTTAATTTGTTGAAAAATGTAATAGAGTAATACCTTGCAAAAATACAATAGGGGGAAGTGAGACAACTGGTAAAGTAGGACGCTTACAATGAATGGAAACTAAAGCTTCCAAGCTTCAAAAAGGACACAAAAGACCAATGAAAGAATCAGAAAGTTGGTCCTTCCTGACTTTTGTACTATATTTCAAGTATTCTGGAATCATACTATAGTTTTGTGATGAACAAATGAAATTGAACCTATTGTTAATCATTCAGATGAACTGTTCAAGTGAGCTGCATTGGTGAGTTATTGAACTCAAGCTCCAGATCAATCTGATTTTAGCCACTTGGATCATATTTTATTACCAATGACAAATTGTCAGAAAACAATTGACCCACTTTACCTGTATTCACTTTTACATGTGTAAAAAACGTATGGGTGTGCTTAAGTGATGTCTATACCCAACATTAACGATATTCCACTCTCGTTTACTTATGCCCATATTACAGACTAATGCACATGCTTATACATCCTCCATAATAAAACACACACAGACATACTCACATTACGCTGCAGCTGTGTTCTGCTGATATCGGTGATATTGAGTGCGAAAAGAGTCTCTCGAGCGCCAACGTACAGCATGTTATCCTCTTTACTGAGGAGCAGAGAGGTGTAATTGAAGACTCCATTGGGTGAAAATCTCTTGACCGACCTCTCGTTTGCATCTATGAGCAGATATGGAAAAAAGAGAGGGGAAAGGGAAGAATGTCAGCAAAACCGAGCCAAAAAAGATTTACTGCTGGAAATATGATAAATGTGCAAAAGTAAAATATGTGATCGTGCTTTTCAGTTGGTTTTTCTTCAAGACACAGATTTTACATTGTAGCTGTGTATAATATTAGAGTACAAAAATGAATAACCAAAACATTTAAATATGTTAATATTAAGGACAAATAATTTTATTTTCTCTATGTTTTTTGTCAAATTAGCCCATATTCAATGTAGTCTGGGTCTGGTCGTAGAATACCTCTTTCCTTGCATAGTTATAATGATAATTTTCAAGTATGAAATATATGTGTTTTGCTATCATACATTCCCATTATCATTTTTTTTTTCAATGTTTATTTTTTTTATATTTAATTTGATTTATTTTGTTTTTATTTTATTTCTTTAAAATCCTTTTTTAAATTTAATTTATTTTAAGATTTTTATTTTATTTAAATTATTTTAATATAATAATTAATTTAATTTAATTATTTTACCCTGAACAAACCTGGGATTCACTTTTGGGTCAGTTGAGAAACAGTGCTTGGTAGTGTATTAGATAGTAACGTCATATGTTTTCTACTGGCTGGCAGTGAGAAAGCTAAAACCTGTTACACAAAAAGTGTCTGAATCAATGTGAATGAGCATTTGTGTGGTCACTTATAGCTCGGAGACAGATGTTCATCTCTTAATCAGAAATACTGCACTGCATCATTATCATGGCAGCTCCTGCAGGCTGTTTCTGTTTCCATGACAGTGGCATCAATAAGAAGCAGTGTCTTTCCTACCAGTAGGGGGTGTTTGTTAAGAGGGTTAAGGGCATTGTGGCTGAAATTCCCTTTAGAATACTTTAGCGTGGCTTTTTTATGACTTCAGACGAGCCACTTGAGAATTTGGTGGTGATTCAGACAGTGTGTAAAATGAAATGAGCGGATACATGCTTTCATCTCGTCTCTCCACAGGCTGGCAGAACGAAGCAGTACTCCCATGCTACAATCATGACATCATTCCAAGATAGCAGCTCCTCTGGTCTTAAGACGCATGTCGAATCAATGTCAACAGGCTGTAAATACAAACTTCATCACTACATGGCAGATAACAAAATGTTCTCCTCATCTGTCTGGCTTAATGGTTGAATTACTTGTCTTTCGGTCCAACATACACAAAATGAGAGCCAAAAGAAAAAAAAACAATGTTTTAGGTTTAAACATGAACTGATATTTTTTTCTGTCACATGCGTCCTCCTTTTTCAGTATGAATAAATAAAAAAATAAAAATCCCAAAAATTCAATAAAATCAGGAGTATTCAGGAAATCTGTTTAGAAAAAAAAAATTTCAACGTGAACTGGCGTCTGTGTCAAATATTTTCTCCTATTTCAGTTTATTATGCAGAGAATAAAATAAAATAAAATAAGTTACCTTCACTTGACCAACAAGTTATACACTTCTCTTTTAGTGACTATAAATTACAAATACTGCTGTCTAAAGTACAGATTGTTGATTTACTTTAATGTATGCGTTTATTAATGCACACCAATATCATATAAAATACAAGGTCATTGGGTATAAATGTTAAAGCTATCATGGCATACAAGCTGTGCTATTGATTTACTTGATTTACAGAATCCTTGCAAGACATCCACTTCTGGTAGGTCTTACTTAGAGAGCATGTAATCATTACACTGATTATGCTCCCATGGGTGACTTTGAGCTGAGGTAAGACTCTAAAAGCGTCCGTGTCTCTGGGAGCTGCTGCAGAGGGTCTGAGCCCTCGCTTCCTGAACCCCGGGGGAGACAATGAGGTAATAATAAGGCATCAGCCCTCAACCAGGAGGGCTTATTACAACCAAATCCAGTCTGCTAAACCACAGGAGGGGATCAACACGGCACATTAATGGCACGCTACTGGGGTCTCTGCCTCTGTGTGTCTCGTATTTCCCCTCTCTCTGATTACAGGATAAAACGGGGCAAGACTCAACACCGGCAGCATTCATTTCACAGGGTTTGGGGAGAAATTTAATGGCGATTTAGCGAGACAAGGACAAAGGGCAATAGCTGCAACCAAACAGGGCTTAAGTGGGATTTGCACAGGCAGAAACCGTTCCCCCAATTATTCTCCAGAGTGCCACTGCTGGCGCGATTTTGTCTGTATTCACAGTGCTTGAGGGCAAAGTAATGTGGGGTCCCCCATTAGGGGAAAATCACACATGTGAATGTTTTACTTCACTGTAAAATCCAAATGATGACAGTGGGATGTGTTTCAGGAATTACAGTAAGTGTGACTTAACAGTATATATTAGTAAATATAATGATATATGTGACACTGGACCTCATTAAGTTCGGCATGAACATTTTTGTAGGCAAGTAGCCAACACTACCCACCCTGGTTTTTATGGTCAAATTAAATCTGTTTTGTCTTTATGCCGGGAAAATCGCTAGTTCCATGAAGATATTTAGTAAATTCCCTGGCACAAGTAATATATCAGAAGTACATTTTTGATTAGTAACATGCATTGCTAAGAACTTCATTTGGACAACTTTAAAGGTGATTCTATCAATATTTAGATTTTTTTGCACCCTCAGATTCCAGATTTGCAAATAGTTGTATCTTGGCCAAATATTGTCCTATCCTAACAAACCACAAATCAATGGAAATCTCAAATTAAAAAAATGTCAACCTTATGACTGGTTTTTTGTGGTCCACAGTCACATAAAATAATCCAATGATAAATCAATATTAATTATATTTATATTGTTATATATAGTAAATAACAATTTTCAAATGTCCCACCTTATATGATCACAAATGATTCACATTTAATATGATATCTTTGTAATTAACATCATTATTTAAATATAAATACTAACATTAAGTGTTAATTGATTAAAGCTATATATTAAAATATTAAAATATTTTGATATGAATATTATATATTTCATATTTTGCACCCCATAACTTTTAAGCTGGTCGTGAAGCAGCTGTTAAACTTTGCTAATAATGAATGAATATATCCATACAAAACAAATAACTACCCATTTTGCAGAAATAATGTTTGAAGTTGATGTTTTACTGCAAATATATTGTTAATTTCCACCTCATGCTCATGATTTTAATTATAATACATACACATGTGGTCGGGCAGTCGCATTATGGTCCAGCCACAAAATTCCAAAAGCTCAAATCTGATCTGAAAATTTTGCATACGCATATGGTCTGAATGCCACACAACCCCTGTACTGCTCTCCATTGGAAATTAATGACTTCCAGTTTGTCGTTTGTTGTTTTTCATAGATAGTGATAAGTCGGCTTAAGTATGATGAATTGTAATAGTAATACAAGCACCAATAGTTATTTACTGTTGCATTGTCTTGGTCATTGTATGTTGTGATTTAAAGGGATTTATACATCCAGCTAATGACTAGCATGCTGCAACACAAGCTAGAAAATGTATACAGAGCTGTATAAACACCTGCCCACGTCCAGCTGTAATTAAATGCGGACCACTTCAAATAAGCAAGGTCTTATTTGAAACCTTGCTTATTCGTCGAAAAGAGCGACTGCGTGAGGCAATCTGGCCGTCAGTGTGAAAGATCAAACTCAAAGTTTTGGTTTTTGTGTTCGCACATGTTATGCTCGAGATCTCTGTCTGTAATCAATTACGTGGTTTTAAAAAAAGTGTGACTGCGAAACACAAGGAAAGAACTGCTCCACTGAAAACGAACTGCGATGAACAAAACTGATTAAGGATGACATGGAATGCAGTTCCAGAAAACAAACTACTGATGCCCTGCTCATCGATTCCCATGTCTTGAAATATTAGCAATCCCCCACAGACAATACGGTCTCTCTCTCAATGATTCTGTGGTATTATTGTTTGAATTGACTGAGGTCAGTTCCCATAGGGCAATTCCATGACGACAGCTGCCATACGCTTCCTCCAAACTGCACTGATGCATTCTGGGAAAAAGACTCATCCTGTTCCCACTCATGGGGAAAGAGGGCTGAGAGTGTCAACAAGAGAAAGAGGTACTTATGAGGCGAATAGTTATTGTCTCTTGTGCTACAGCAGTACAACATATCATAACTTGTACGTCCTTGTCTTGTTGACCCTCAATCTTCAAAGTCTCTCATATCTTGATATATTATATTATGAGACACAGCTATGCTAGACTCTTTATGAGGAATGAGATCATTACTGCCATTATGCAATTACATGTCTTTTTTTTGTGGGGGGGGGAGAAAGCCACTACTAAATGGATTTCCATATCCGCTGCGCTTTGCTCTCTAATCCATTTAGAGAGAAATTAATTATGCAGGCTTTTAGGGAACCCTTCCATGTTCGGTTTTCAGAGCGGAATTCCCTACGGCTGCTCTAACAGTACATGCCCGATGTTAATTAGAGACATCCCGTCGAAAAGAGCGACTGCGTGAGGCAATCTGGCCGTCAGTGTGAAAGATCAAACTCTGTTTTGTTTAGGCCTCAGAAGACGGCTCGGTTAAGTAAACAGTGTTTCTGATGATTTGAGCTTTCAGAGGAAAATGCTCAGAAGTTAGATGCCTATTACAATCCTGTAATACTGTACAATACTGTAAACCTAGTGGTTAGTGTCACTAAACCAGTTGCGTTTTCATTATTTCTCACCTTCCCGAGCGCCAGGTAAACAATGTATGCGCTGAAGGAGAACGTCTCAGGTTACGTATGTAACCCTAGTTCCTAGAGGGAACGAGACCGCTAGACGATCGACAACGCTAGTACCGCTTCCGCGACCACATCTCTAGACGTACTGTTAAATCAGAATCCAATAGACTGACGGACGTCCGGTGCGGATGACTCATGACCAGTGAAGCTATAAAGAGGCACGTGCGCAGCTAGCCCACACCGCGTCATCTTCTAGGAATGCATCAAGCGCCGCAGGACAGCCGGAAGTATGGCACCACCAAGACGCAGCGTCTCCGTTCCCTCGAGGAACTAGGTTACATAACGATAACACTGATGACAAGAATGTTCTCTCTTCAGGAACTCGAGCATGCGTCGACAAACGCTAGGTAGAACGAGAATGCCACAGCACTGCGCTAGACTTCCAATTCCCTGCCTAGTGATGAGACAAACTGCACATCTAGGGATGAGAGAACGAAGAGCCGGGAGTGGTCGCGGATGTCTATCGTCTAGAAACCTAACAAAGGGAAGGGGCGTTGACCACGCCAACAAGCGTTCAGATGTCCTGCCTAGTCACACCCGATAGAAGGCATTGAGAGGCTAGCCACACTTTCGCGTCGAGTTAGCTCTGGACCCCTACCTGCGAGGAGATCAGAGACTCGTAACATAATGATATGGCCATCCACATATCCACGACTGAGGTCTGCTTAGTATGCGGAAGACCTCTCTTAGAAGGACCGATAGCACCTACAAAACACTGGTCACGCAACCCTCCCCACCAGGGCAGCGAAGCTCTGTGGACGATGCATCCAGTAGACTCGCACTGAAACACACACAGTAATACCGCGTCTGCTTGTCTGGATTAAAACCCTGAGGGAGAGAGTAACAGTACGGACCTAATATACAAAAATTGTACCTGTGTGTGTAATGACCTAGGGGAAACTTAATTGGGACACCAATTACCGCCGCGCCTAGGTACAGAATACACTTTGGCCAGACCGGAAGCGCACAGTCAGATAGGAAGGGGCCCAAATCCACGAGAGGGCCTGTAATCTCCCCACTCTCTTAGAGAAGATATGCCAGAAGACATGTATTCTAAATTGAAGATTGGCGATCAGATATATCTTCGATAGCTCTAAGGGAGGCTTACAGAGAGCCTCTAGGCCCACTTGCTATAAGGTCCCATAAGGGACACGAGGATCGTACCGAGGCCTCAGCCTCAGCGCAACACGCGGAGGAAACGTGTAACCAGAAGGGGGTGGCCTCCCCACTGAAAAGTGCCACACAAAGAAGGGCCATACTGTATGAGCCGCGGAATGGCCGCCACTTAGACCTCATGGTTGAGTGGGTTAACCTGGTGAAAGAAGACCACACGGGGCCCTACCCGAGGAAGCATGCCATTAGCTTAAACACCACAGACGAGCATCTAGCATTGGGCATGGCGGTCGAGCTGAAAGCGGTGTTCTACCCAGGAAGATGACAAGCTTCCACTTCCAGTCGACCGTTTCCTCTGGGGAGCTCTGATTGGAGGACGTGGGCTCAACAGGGACCATCATTCGAAGACCCGGAGAGCTACTACATGTGCCGCCTCAAGGGCCACGCGCCAGAAACATTCCACAGTCCGTCGGGGTATGAATAGTCGTGCCCTCCTGCCTAGCGTAGAGGAGGTCCCGTCCTTAAGGGAATCTCATCCATGGAGAGCCGTCGCGAAGAGAAATCAGGTCCGAGAACCAATACGCGCTGGCCATTAACGGGTCTACTAACGTAGAACGGACTCCATCGTGGCGCACTCTCTCTAGAACTCCCTGGAGCAGAGCGATTGGGGGAAAGGCGTACAGGCGAAGCCTTGGCCACGCCTGTACCATGGCATCCAGCCCCAACGGAGCTGGATGAGTCAGAGAGCACCAGAGGGGACATTGCAATGTCTTCTGAGTCGCAAACAAGTCCACCTGAAAAACTTGAGCCTGGCCAAAAATTCTCGATATCTGCTTCACCACCCTGGGGTGAAGCATCCATTACCCGGGCCTAGGCCCCTGCCTCGACAGGATGTCTGCTACCCCATTGATACGCCCAGGATGTGCATCGCATCTCAGCGAGAGGATCCTCCTCCTGGGACACAAAGTGATCTGGTGTGCCAATTTGTATAAACGGCGCGAGCTCAGACCTCCCTGGTGGTTTATGTATGAGACCACTGCTGTGTTGTCGGTGCGCACCAACACATGGTGACCTCTTAGGTCTGGTAGAAAGTGTTTCAGAACTCGAAACATGGCCAGCATCTCTTGACAATTGATTGCCATGTCAGATGGCGACCACTCCACCGACCGCGGGCAGGGTGGCCACTCATGACCGCTCCCCAACCGGTGAGGGGCGCGTCCGTCGCTAGCGTTACGCGGCAACAAGGAGCTCCCAGCAATGGGCCCTGAGACAAGAACCAAGGTTTTCTCCACATGTCTAATGCACGTAGGCATCTCCGCGTGACCTTGAACATTCGAAGCGGGTTTCCCCTCGGGGAGAACCCCCTGGTCTTGAACCACCACTGTAGGGGCCTCATGTACAGAAGGCCAATAGGTATCACGTTGGACGCATCTGCCATCAGACCCAGCAGTCTCTGAAACATGCTTGACAGTGAGTGACCGGCCTCCTCTGACTCCCACTACTGCCGTGAGGATCGACTCGATCCGAGCAAGAGACAACCGTGCCTGCATCGTGGTCGAATCCCACAACACGCCCAGATAAGTGGTTCTCTGTAATTGGAGAAAGCAACTCTTCTTGGCGTTTAGTCTCAACCCCAGTTCTCTCATGTGGGCGAGAACATCATCTCGATGTCGAACCACCGTCTGCTGTGATTGAGCTAAAATCAACCAATCGTCGATATGGTTTAGTATGCGGATGCCCTGGAGTCGCAATGGAGTCAAAGCAGCATCCACACACTTCGTGAAAGTACGGGGTGAGAGTGCAAGGCCGAAAGGAAGAACACGATATTGGTTTGCTTTGCCCCCAAAAACGAACCTCAGGAACTTCCTGTGATGAGGAAGGATGTAGACATGTGCATCTTTTAGATCGATCATGCCAAACCAGTCCTCAGACTTGATCTGAGACACGACCTGCTTGAGTGTGAGCATTCTGAACTTCAGACGTATGACTGAGCGGTTCAATAGGTGCAGATCTAAAATAGAACGCAACCCCCCATCCTTCTTCGGAACAATGAAGTTACGGACGTAGAACCCGGAGTCGATCCTCGTGCGGAGGACCACCTCGATGGCCTTTGCCTTCTTAAGAGAGTCTATTCTTGTTCTAAGACCAGAGCCTCTCGGACCCACTAGCGTGGGGTGACCCCGTTGAATCGAGGCAGACGAGAACCGAACTGGATTCTGTAACCTCTTTCTACAGTACGCAGGACCCATTGAGATACATTTGGCAGTAGCTTCCAAGCTACTAAATAATCTACTAAGGGAATATGTCTCTCGAGACTGATTTCTGGTGTGGCCAGAATGGCTAGTTCGGTGCCTTGAAGCATCTGCACGCCGTTGGGGGACAACCGAACTAGCTGCTCTGGGGACATCCGCAGAGGCCGCGAGCCTCTCAGTGCCGCTACGTTGCCAGGCGGTAACTGACAGATATGCTCGCTGGAGACCACTGTGCCCTGAAGCACCGTGGGTGGCAGGGTTGGCAGATTGATCTCCTGAGGGCACTGGGGGGAGATGGGCACCGTGTAATGTGGTGTGACCCTCTCTGCCCCAGAAGGGCCTGCCCTCACTAATCCTACACTGAAATAGTCAGGACCGTTTGGTCGAGGACCTCTTCGCCTGAAGGACGGTCCGAAGATCCGGCTTAGGCTTCGAGGCCCCCAACCCAGAGCGCTGCTTCTGCCTCGTCCCGACGCGGGGGAACACGGGCGCAACGCTCTGTTTTTTTTTTTTTGCGTCTCCCTATGTGAGTAGTCTGGTACGCGGTGGGGACTGCTTGCCCGCCCAGCTCCCCCTGAGCTGAAATAACCGGCGAGGGTGGGGAAGGAACCGCTGGAACGCCGCCGCCTGTTTACGAGCCTCCTGGTACCTATAGACGACGGAATTGACGGTGTCACCGAAGAGGCCAGAAGGCACAAGCGGGGCGTCGAGAAGGAAGACCCTGTCTTTCTCTTTCATATCAGACATGGTCAACCACAAATGCCTCTCTGCTGGCACCATAGCTGCCATGGACTGCCCAATGGTGCGGGCGGTCTCTTTGGTGGCACGGATAGAGAGATCAGCGGTTCTCCTTAACTCTGTGATATTATCAGAGCTAAGCTCCTCGCCCTCATCCAGCTCTTTTAGCAGGTCGGCTTGGTACGCCTGTAACACAGACATCGTTTGCAGACACGCACCGGCCTGACCTGCTGTCGCGTACCCCTTGCCCACAAGCGCTGATGTTGTACGCAGCGGCTTGGAGGGCAGTGCCTTTAATGACGCTGCCATGCCCGGGGACAGATAGCTAGCAAGCGTCTGTTCAACCCGGGGCATCGCCTTATAGCCGCGCTCAGACAGCCCTGCCACATCCCATAATAATCAGAGGCGGGAACGAAGAGGCGGGCCGAGAATGGCCTTCCCCACGACTTCGACCCCTCGGTGTGGAGGTCGGGGAAAAACGGCAGGCTCCGGCATGGAGGTGGCGGCCTTGCGTGCAGGAAGCGTTCATCAAGCTTACTTTGCTGCGGCTCGGCCTGCTTCTCGGCGGGCCAGTCGATTTTTAATTTGGCCGCGGCACGAGTGAGCACCTCCACTAGCTCCTCATACTGGGGCGATTGAGGGGGCGAAACCTCTTCGCCGTCCTCCACGTCAACCTCCTCGGAGGAAGATAGGAGAAGCGCCAAGCCCGCTCTCCGGGGGGAAGTTGCCGCAGAACGGGCTTCCGAACCCAGTGATCGGGCACTGGATCTGGTGGGTGAGTTAGGAGATAGGGACTCGCCCGTCTCCATTCCCTCCTCCAGATCCAACTGCGAACCCCACGAATGCAGCCTCCGCTCCGACTCGACGGAAGCGGGGCCAGCACTGTGAGGAACGCTGGCGAAGGCTCCCTCCTCAAGAGAGCCCTCCGGGAGCTAAGCGTACGCAGTGGGAGGCGCTCGCAATGCGGGCAGCCGGCCCCCTCAAGAGCCGACTCTGCGTGCTTTGCTCCCAAACAAACCACGCACAGGCTGTGTGTATCCCCACTCGTGATATAACGTGGGCAGGGAGGAACACACAACCTATAACGTGGCTTGCACCCCTTTGCATGCTTTGTCTTAGCGTGGGCTTTAGACATAGCTGCTTATAAGTATTTTACCAAAAAATAGACAGACAACAATAAATATGACTGACACACACAGAGCGCTTCGCTGAATGACAGAAGCTGACGCGGGCTCCGCCGCACGTGCTTTTATAGCTTCCTGGTCATGACGTCATCCGCCGTGACGTCCCGTTCAGCTATTGAACTGATTTCACATACGATTCAGAGCGTGGATCGCGGAAAGGCGTTCCCCTAGCGTTTGTCGACGCAGCTCGAGTTCCTGAAGAGGAACTAATGTCATCTCCAGGTGTCAGGAGAATGACAAGCCCCCTGTTGCCTTAATGACAAAGTGCTAACTGTTGAAGCTGCTTTTGATGTTGGGAAAAACAATCTGGAAAAATGCTCTCTTCAATTGCTTCGTTGTAAAAGGGGCTTAAGAATTATGTTGACAAGTTTTTCAGGAACATTTACAGGAACACCGAGATCCGTTCGTTTGAGGAACACGCTATTCATTTGAAATCCTGCACTTTATGGTGATGGCAGATAAAGGATAGTTCTTCATGGGTCACGGTGAACAAATGAGCTATGGAAGCTGGAGCCGTATTCATAACCGTAATCATAATCTTAATGTTTTTTCTTGTTGGAGCAAATCTGATGTAATGCACTTTCCCAGATCAACATCAGATTAGCTTTGTGAATTTATGACTAGGATACATACATTACACTTTAAGAATGTCATGCTGTACTCTTGTCTTTAATATAAGGCATAATATAAGTTAACTTATGTTAACTAGTATACCTATTATGGTGCTTCCCTAGTAAAAAAGTAATATATTACATTTATTTCTTAATAAGTTCTTAAAATTAAACCTAAAATGTGTTTTAATTTGATGATGATTGTATTGTCTTTGAATAATATCGGTCTTTAAATGCAATATGTTTAAAGTGTACCTGAAGTATACTTGCAATAGTTCTACTTTAGCACAATCAGATATACTTCAGTATATCTTTAGTTGAACTTTAGCCTATTCTTCCGCACAATTAAAGTGCATTAAGTACAAAATAATTTGCTCCAATTTAGCAGACTTTAAGTATTAGTATACCAATTGCAGTGTATTTTTAGGAAAATAAATATGTAAATGTAAATATTCAAATACAACAGAGAAGTGTGCATTCCACTGTAGCTGTGTGACAGTATCTATAATAACATTAGTATATGTTGTAAACGGTAACATTTGTATTTTTGAGATTGCGCAAAAGTGAAACTGGGGCACATTACATTCACATTATAAGCAAACTGTATTGTCCTGAATACATACGAGTTCATTTAAAGTGTTGATATACAAGCTAAAATATTTCCTAACCACCCTGAAATGAAAATTGTTGCCCCAAAGGCTCACAGAAACTAAAAGTGAGTGGAACATGTCTGCTTTTGCACTGTTTTTATGACAATGCAAACCACATGAATCTGGCAAAAACACACAAATGCATGCTCATCTCAACTGTGTGGATGTTCTCTTCACTCACACACCCTCCATTAAAGCGCTGCTGAAATTGCCAGAAAAAGTGAAGACTGCTGATGCTGCGTAGGGTATTGGGAGCAATCTACTTAAATAAACACTGATCCACCAACGAGTTGATTTGTGAAAAATGTGTAGTCTTGCAAACCGTATATATTCTTCTGTTCAGATGTCTAAGGTCAATGAGATAAGGTCTGTGTTCAAACACAGTTATGGCATAATGTTTGATGTAATCTTATAAAAACCCATATTATAAAATTGCATTCGATGATGTTCTCAACTGCTCCCTTCCTTCCAAAGGAAGTGGTCAGCAAAGTGCTCCTGGGAATCTGTAGGCTCTTTTACAGTGTGCTCTTAGTGTCTTTCCCCTTTAAGGACAAACTGCTTTCCCAAAAGGGAAATTGTACTCTCACACTGCTCTGTTTTCATTAATGCCATTAATGCCCCACGTTGATGAGAAATGACTGTTGAGCTTCTCCAGAGGAGGAGAAAGGAATGACGCAACACTCAGTTTACACTTCAGAAACATTCTGTTCTCTTCCACCTGCGTGCATGGCCGGGTCTCCCTGCTCCAAACTTAGAAAACTCAGCATGAAATATTGAAAAACAGATCATATAATAAAAGAGCAGTTTGAAGTCACGGAAAGGACAAGATAGGCGGAAACAGAAAACATTAAGACATGAAGTATAATCTGTTGAGACGTTCAGGAGAGGAGTTTAGTGTTAGTCTAGTGAACTGGCACAACGTCTCTCTTGTTAGCATGAGAAGTAGAGAAGTGGCAGCTTGCACAGACACCATGGTGACCGCTGGAAATCTGGGTAGGTCAAACATGAGTTTGGTGAGTAGAACCCACATAAACACTACCGGTTCAAACAGAGGGGGCCTCTAAAACTAAATGAAAGAGGAAGAATGGGCATGATGCCAAGTGCTGCAGTTAAAGGTTTGATCAAAATGTGCATCTAATGAATTCACAAGGGAGAAAGGTGTAATTAGGGTTTTCATGAGTCATGTGGTAACATTTACTTGGAAATAAAGGCTGATTAAACTTTCCTATGAAAAACAACTTTTTTTAAACCAACCTGCAACTTACAAAAGTTACTATCTGTATGGTATAGTTATTTATCAAACTGTACAGGATGGTCCAGTTTTGGGACACCATGGTGACATGAGGGAGGTGCCAACAAACAAATAAATAAATGCAGGATGCGGTTACAACGATCAAGGAAACACAAACACTTATATTTGTGGGTGTAGATGCCTGTGTGCTTGTTTTTGCCTGACGGGTCTGACAGGTTTGATTTACTGGTAAAACTTAGCAGCATTTCACAATGTGGCTCTAATATACTCTAGTCGTGCCAAGATCAATTCAATCACAGTGGAAGCGCAATGAAAATGAGTGGCGTCTATATTTTGCAGCACACGGCAGTCTGTAAAATTCCTCTATGTCAGACTCAGACTGAACTTGCTGAAGCCTGGTTAGCATTGCATTGATTGACATAAAAACAGGCCAAATTAATTACATTATATGCCAAATTATATATTAAAAATAGTTTTTAAATTTGTTATTATACCTCTTTCTTTTGTATGTGTATGGGGGGGGGGGGGGGTATCATTGGGGAAGTAGCCCCTATTATAAAAATAACTGTATAAGGAAGATGTAAGAACTGTATGTGATGCCTCTGGTGACCTGTATGTTCAATTCCTTATTTATTTATTTTGTTTTCTTTTTCACCTTTTTCTTTTCTGTGTTTTTTGTATTTCTGAGGTATGCTATAAGAAATACAAAAATAAAAGTTCCTGATAATTTACTCACCCCTATATGCCATCCAAGATGTTTCTGTCTTTCTTCCTTCAGTTGAAAAGAAATTAAGGTTTTTGAGGAAAACATTCCAGGAAATTTTCTCCATATTGTGGACTTCAATGGGGACCAACGTGTTGAAGGTTCAAATTGCAGTTTCAATGCAGCCTCAAAGGGCTCTACACAAACCCAGCCAAGGAATATGGGTCTTATCTAGCGAAACAATCTGTCATTTTCTAAAAAAATAAAATAAACTTTTATATACTTTTTAACCACAAGTGCTCGTCTTGCACTAGCTCTGCGATGCGCATGCATATCTTTAATCATTATGTAATCACGTTGGAAAAGTCATGCGTGGTTACAGTAGTTCTTCGTCTGTGTACTTCGGTTAAAAAAGGTAGGGTAGGGCGAAAAACTCCATCTCATTTTCTTCTCCAAATTCAAAATTGTTTGACATTTTTTTGGTTAGGGCATTTGACTTTCTTTGCCCATTTGCTTTGTAATCACTGGGTCAGTATTTATTACACGCTGTGTGACTTTTCCAATGTGACTATATAATGCGAAGTCATGGACGTGCATCGCAGAAATTAGCATTTGTGGTTAAAAAGTACATACATTTTTTAATTTTTTTTTTAGAAAATGACTAATCGTTTCGCTAGATAAGACCCTTACTCCTCAGCTGGGATTGTGTAGAGCACCTATGAAGCTGCATTGGAACTGCAACCCATTGGTCCCATTGAAGTCCACTATATGGAAAAAAAATCCTGGAATGTTTTCCTCAAAAACCTTAATTTCTTTATGACTGAAGAAAGAAAGGCATGTTGAGCATCTTGGATGACACAGGGGTGAGTAAATTATAAATAAATTTTTATTCTGGAAGTGAACTAATCCTTTAAATTCCATCCATCCATCCAATAAAACTTCAAACTTTTAAACTTTAAAACTTTCCAACAAGTTTGTCTTTTTTGCTCTTCTAGTTGAAAATGACCATAATATATGTTTATTTGAATTTCAATTAATTTGAATTATACTTCAATTTAAATTAAAATTCAAAATTGGCAACCTGTTTGCTTAAATTGCTCTAATGGTACTGTAGAAATATTTCTTATATTTCCTTTTATAGCATTTTTTAATGAACCACGCTAAACTGACATGTTAATTTGACAGCGCTAAAAAAACAACCCTGATATGTTCAAATCAGTGTCACATGGAACAGCATGTATAGGTTTTGATGTGTTGCTTTGATTGTAGGGTTAAAAATACAACAGCTCTAAGTAAGTAAACAAGAGACATTCCTTCCTCTCATGTTACAGTGTGCCACCTAAGAAGCTACGTGATGTATGCGGCTGGACATGAATGGACTGTTCCACTTGATGCACGTTTTGGAAGCCTTCCATGGTTGACACACAGTGCAGGTCTCTGCTGCTTCAAACATGCCTGATCACCTCCAACCACAAAGAATCAAACACCACACAAAGCTGGAGCACCATACCGTTTGCATGCTATATATTACAGTGAGGATAAGTCATTTAAATTTTAGGCTAGGGTAATAAAAACAAGAAGTATTACAGGTACATAAACCAAGGGATAAACACAATGGACTGATGTCTGTAACTCATAAATAGCAGTGGTGGACCAGTCAACAACCAAGAGGTTCTTTCTGTACCTTCTGTAGATGCATTTCCCAGCTTTACCAGGAGAAAATGGCTGGATAAGCACAGAGCTCTAGTGTAAACCGCTTATAGGTGTCTTTTTAAATAGCTTTCTAATGCGCTTTAAGCACTGCAGCATAGTGTGTATCAAAGAGAGGAGCAAAAGAAGAGAGGCTGAGCAGATGTAGCTTTTCTTCCTCAAACCCTGATCCTTCTTGATAGGCACATAATGAGAAGCAAACCAGCATTTACACTGTAACACACGCACATACACACACATCCCCATTCATTATTCACGCTAGATTAGCTCTTTATTAGAATGGAGGGAAGGTGGAAACCAGCAAAGGGAGAATAATGTTTGTGCCACTTTGGTCAAAGGTGTGCCGTTCTGCAGAACGTAGTCTGTTTTGCATCACTGTACAGGTTTAGAGATCAGAGGCTTTTCACCAGTGGGTAGGAGTCGGCAGTGTGACCACAACAGTTTCCTGAATTTAACTCAACTAGTGCTGCACACACTGAACATTTCATTGGCAGTAATTGGAACCATTTAAACAGTACAGAATTATTTGTTTATTATAAGTGTCGCCAAATATAGAATCTACTGCAAAAAAACGGATTCGCTAAGAATAAACTGCACTTTCTGATAGCTGTGTTTATTTGGATACACTGTCTGCATATTTTCAGTTCACTAAGACATTGTGCAAATCAGGCAATTTTCATGAAAATCCGCTAAACGCAAGTTACATTTTTTTCTGCAAATTTACAGATTACACATTTCATTTAGCAGCTAGTTAAACTTGACCATGATTGGTTTGTAAAAAAGACGCAAGATTATGTTTATGTTTAGTGAATTCAGTCCTGAATACTTTGTGTTCATTCAGGTTTACCTGCATGAAATTCGCCATTAAGGTGAGTGACAGCATATACAGAGACACAGACACACCGGAACACACTCAAACAGAGAGAATTAGCAGGATTCCTTTTTGCATTAGACAGGCAGAAGAGAAACACCAGTGAAAAGAACAGCTGCATTCTTTCTTACAATACAGCATGATCCTGGGGACAACACAAGAACAAACAGCAAAAGACAGGAGGAACAAAGTGCTACAAGTAAATGTTAGCCAGTAGAAAGAACTGAGGAATGACAAATGAGACAAGAAGAGAAATGAAGAGAAGAGACAAAAAGTATTGAGAAGATACAAGATGAGAGTACTAAGGACACAAGAGATGATACAAAACAAGACCAGAAGAAAAGTGAAGAGATTCAGCGAGAAGAGATTTAAATAAAGGCAAAGAAAAGAGATGAGAAGACAATTAAAGAGACAAGATGAGACCATAAAAAAAGAAAAGATGAAATGAGACAAGACATAATGAGAAGTAAAGAGAAGAGATGAGAACAGAAGACAATTAAAGAGATGAGACAACGAGAAGGATAAAATGTGACAAAAAAGAGGGGAAGAGAAAGGACGAGTCAAGATGAGAAGACAAGACAAAATGTGAAGATTAGACAAAACGAGAGAAAGGAAGAGAAGAGAATACGAGCAGAGAAAAGAAGAAGAGAAGAGAAAACAAGACAAAATGAGAAAGAAGGAAAGACAAGACAAAACAAGAAGAGAAGAGATTAGACAAATGAGAAGAAAGGACACAATGAGACGAAAAGACACAAGATGAGTCAAGATGACAAGACAAGACAAAATGAGAAGAGTCAAGAGAAAAGAATAGAAGAGAAGAGAAGAGAAGAGAAGAGAAGTTCCTATGGTTGGCAGGAGAGCAAGACCTCCATGCAGGTAGACCCTCAAAAGAGGCAGTTAGCAGGTTTAGTATAACCCCATCACATCCTGAGCCAGTTTAAATGAAGGTGAGAAGTAAATGTGGAAAGGATGCGCAGGTGGGTATGAATATACAGTAGGTTGACAAACTCTTTGTCCAAAATGATGAAGACACATAGGACAAACACAGCAAGCCCATGACTTGAAGGATCTGTGGACTTGGAAACAACAAATAAATAGTCTCATTTACACTTCAAACTACACAACATGCCATTGTATGTATTAAATTAGAAACAACTGTGTCGCACGCCACTGCTTTAACAAAAACCGCGCTATTGTCTTAAAAGGCGTTAACATTCTCCATCACAAAAGACTTGTGCCTTAGTGATGAAAACCATCATCTAACACGATCAATAGTACCATAGTAACTTAATAAAGCCATAGTGCACTGTGTTTACAGACTCATTGTGCCTCTTCTCTTCCCAATTCACCGAAGCCTGCAAAAACATGAATTGACGCACCCAAAATCGCCTGCGATTCACGCGAGAGGAAGTGGTTTGTCTTTAACATGACAGATGTTATGTTAGAGATGCAGCTAAGCAATCATTATGAGCGAGAGGGGACGTATTATGCTGTTGAAGAATATTGAGACCACTCAGAAGTTTATAATAGATGCTTTGTTGTTCTTCGATGACTGACGTGGAGATGCATGTGTATGTTGCACATTATGTTCGCAGTGGCACAGTGGTTTTGTAAACGCGGTAATCCACCTCCATACAAACACGCCGGAGGCCAGCATGAACCAATCAGCCTTTGGTATCTGCTTTCTGTTTACCAACACTTAAGCAAGTGTTACTGTCTGTGGGAGATGACAGGGTCTTCAGCCCGTAGCTCCCTCGGAGCTCTTAAGTCGACTCCAAACCAGCCTTCATTTATAGTCTCGTACTTTTCTTGTACATGTTGTACATGTGTGTTTCTGTGCACTTACTGTAAGAGAAACTGAGGCGAGGGGTGACGTCGTCTTCTGCTGCTTGACCCCATCCAACCAGAAGGACATGGAGGAGAAATAGGATCGAGACAAGTGTCATGTTTAGTGTCCACATTTTGCTCCTTGTTTCTCAATGTGTTTTCTCTCTGGATTTTCTGGCGCTCATGAAGATCTTTTCCCTTGCTCGTTTATTTTTCTTCTTCTCCTCAAACTCCTGAAAAGGAGAACCGTGTACTGATGGGACGACCGTTGTTCACCTTCGTAGGGTTTCACAATGGTGGATTTCCACCAAGAAACAAGTCCTCAAGGGCGGTGGTAAAGCTCAAATCAGTCTCCATGTGCTTGTGTAGATTCCCACACAGGCTTTTCAAAAATCTGCAACAAACAAGACAAGAATAGTCACATTAAGTTTTTTGCAATCTTAGTAGTCTACAGAAATATACTGATATACTTGCTTAGTTAGGACTGACCCTGCTTAAGCCAGCCTGAGCTTGTCTTAGCTGGTTTAAGCTAGCCAAAGCTGGTTTAGCTGGGAGGCTTAAAGGCAAAAAGTGCCCCAAACCCCTAACAAAAAGCATATACTTAATTAAGACCATGTGTATAGAGTTCATTTCACAAGCATTTATCAATTTCTAAATTAAGCAAACATCCTCTTCACGCTACGCTCAACCCACAATACAGTGTGAGCGAGTTGCTTTAGGTCATGCTTGATAGCACCAGGAGATGTGGGAGCTCAAACCAGACATCTTCTACCTGTACGGCCAACTCTCCATGTGGGGTTATATTGCTATAAATCATCAGTGAAGATTTGCATTGTGCCAAGAATTGCCGCATGAGGATATGTCGCCCTAAGGGACACAAATTACACAATATTTACTCACTGCTCAGCAGGGCTCTATGTCTGTGTTTAATCAGCGCTAATCACTAAGGTGAGCAAGTTTTGTAGAAAAGTGCCCTTTTTGAAAGACCACCACTGCTAGTCAGTGGAATATCTATATTATGTAGTGTTTTGGATGCCATTATTCGGTCAGCGAATTTCACAAAAAAAAGATCATTCTGGTGCACTTGTATTTGTTGGTGAACAACAAAAACTAAGGTGAGTCTCAATCAGCTCCCTAGCTCGTGGATCAGTAGATCGTGTACACGAATTCGGGCACTGGTAAGTTCCCTGACTCACTGCACATTGGGACAGTGATCACTCGAATTCCAGTGACATGATTACGTACAACATCAATGGACAACATAGTAGAACGTCATCACTGGAATTAATAAACAACAGACAGGACCGATCTCTTTTTGATATTTATTTTTTATTCTCTTTAAACACATCGTTCTGGTACAAGTTCTTACATTTCAAGAACATTTCAAGAACATTTCAGCTGAATATTAATTATAAATGTTAATTAGATGTGTTCAATTCCTGTCTAGTGATGTGTGTTTATGTTGAAATATACTAAAAAAACGGTTTGCTTTTCAAATCTTCTATCGCGAGTCATTATATTTATCGAGTTGGCTCGTGTGGTTTACGTTTCGCTTCCGAAATGTGACGTTATTTCCGGTAAGTGAGCATAGTGAGCGCCTATGCTCCCTAGTTTTTACAGTGCATTGTGGGATTTTTCAGGGAGCAAACGTTCCAGTGCACTGGAAGGATTTCGCGATTGAGACAGCCCTTAAAATGGCCGACTCCCTGATCAGTGCCCTTACTACTGAACAAGGGAGCTGATTGGGACGCACCCCTAGTCTGAAACAAAATGGAGATATCTACTGGCGTAAGCCGGTCTTCTCAGTAGGGAGTAAGGATGATAAGGCAATAAATGAGCACTTCCTGGAAGTGGTGGTATCATTTATGAGACAATGGAAAGTGATTAATTCTCTGTTTACATGTTAGCTTACAAAGTTCGGAGAACAGATGACCCCACTTTACCATAATCACCCACACTGATCATCATTCATCTGTTCCATTCCATAAAGCACCATTCTGAGAACGGATATGCAAGGTAATGCCATAAAATGTATGATTTCCAGCCTCCTGCTTAGTCAACCTCATTTGCTTCCATTTAGATAAGTAAGGTAAAGTCATACATGGAGTTTGACTTCCAGGCAAATGAAATGGACTGTAAATAAGTTGAATAGCTTTGCACTTGATTTGTGATCTACAGCACAGAACCCAACCCTGTCATCAACCCAATATGTCAGCTGACTAACACTTAAGTGGTTTCCATTACTCTGGCTATATAGACGAGCCTTTTAAGCACAACCACAAAGCTAATCCAATTGCAATTCCCATTTAGGTTTAAGATTTAATATCAACGTCAATGTGTATATATTATTTTTATGAACTGCCAACAGTAAAGTGCTAACAAATAGGGTGTGGTTAAATTCAGAGTTGGAGGAAGAAAAAAAAAGTAGTCTGGCTTTCGCTAGGCATCTGAATGTAACATATAACATTCCACAAGTATGTAAAATTTTAAAAAGTGAGTAATTACTGAGTTTTAATTAGGTGTAACGGGTGGCCTGTGGATGCCATAACGCTTTTGGAGATCATCATATTTATTTGTGCTTTACCTCAAAAAGCCTAAAAATCGAGCCAACGCTGTAATTTGGCATCAAGCTCAAGCTCTAAGAGTGATACGGCAGGGCACTTTACTGTACAACTGCCAAAACAGCAAGGATGCTTTGCTCTAATATAGACAACATGAGAGCACTAGCTGACAGTCGTCCCTTAATAAAAAGAAGACAGAAGCAAGGCAACTTTTCCATCTGGAGCACGACAGACCTTGGACTCCCACTGGGAAGATTCACATCCCAAATGGGAAAACTGCTGCTTGTTTAAACAGCATCTCATAAATTGTATTGGCACAGCATGAGGAGATAAACTGATTACAAAGCAATCCGGTTTAGATTTCCACAAATGATCTTCTGAAGAACTGTTGAATCATTGATGATTGTGGTTTATCAACATCAGACAAGGCCTAATGGCACAAAACAGTATACATTATGTCTAAGCTAGTTTAAGCCATGTATACCTATGAACAACATATGGCACATATCAAACAAAGTAGAACAAAAGGACACAGCAAGTTTAACCTGAACTATATCTTCACTTACAGAAAATATAGAACCTTGAAGGACATTCTATGTATAGTCTGGTGAAAATACATCTGCAACCACCACAAAAAAACTCAATTCCCATTAGAAGAGTTCGCAAACTTCATTGTTTGCTGTATTTGGCATTTGCTACACTGTTTTATCACCAACAGCTATGGAATCTCAGCTCAAGCAAGAGATACATTTACAAGGTCAAACTCGTCCTGCTACTGTCCATATGCTGGGGTTAGAACGTGTCCTACACTGGTCAAGGCTGTGGCTTCAGCCATATTGGTGTGTGAGACTCGCTTACAAAGCACCATTAGCCTTCCTTGCACTGGGAACTTTGGAGTGACATCCCAATTGACCAATGGCAATGTGATCTCATTAATTTCAAGTTTTGACAGGAAAAGGATAAATGCTGCTGAGGCACGTGAGGAGCTGAAGTAGGACGCTGAAGGTCTCTCTCAAAGAGATATAATACACATTTCCCTTTCTTTCTACTGTTGGATTAATGCAGGAGCCATAAATCATCTCACTGCTGGTCCTCAAAGGTGTTTATTGTGATGAATGATCAAATACTAACTACAATTCCCCAAATCCTAAAAGCAACGACCCCAAAGAATGAGGATGATGTTTAAACGTTAATCATTCAGTTAAAATAATGGAAAAACTGGTCTCATTTGGACTGAATTAATGTATTTGTTTGGTAGTTTTTACGATTTTTAAGATCTGTTGTCAGTTTTTGTTGTCGAAGTGTCCTTTAAATTATTTTTCTTCCCAGACATATAAAACTAGTGTGCAAATAATACTGAACTCCCGAAGGAAAAAGGGGAAATGATTTGCATTATCATAAAGTAGGAAACTTTCATCCACAGACCACACAAATAATTAAAATGATGGCATGTGTTAACAAGTACATAAATAATCTCTATTCAATCAACGCCCAGTCAATAATTCTGTGTTCTTCCAGTTTGTGAGCCATATGATGGCATCAAATATCACTTCCATCTTTCATAAAAATAGAAATGGTTTATTACAGAAACAGCTGTCCAGATTAACTGGTTTTTCAGATGAGATAAAATTATCCTGAAGCAAAGCCAGAGACTAATGCTTTTCTTTAGATAAGCGTGCAATAGTATCTTCTGGGGGGAAAATAAATTACAAAATAAAATAAATAAAACAAAATAAAATACAATTAAAATAAAAAAAACGATTTTTATTGCTAACTAAAACTATTACAATTTTTAACTAATTAAACAATCAGAAAAAAAAACAAATATTTGATAAATAATAGAAAAACTAAAAAAAATAAAACTTAAAAAAAAAATAGTTTTGGCAACCTAAAAATAATATAAAAACTAAACAAATAAAAATGCTAACTGAAAAAGAATGAAAATGTAAAATATAAAATTAAAACCTTCCTACTATTATCTTACACTACCATTCAAAAGTTTTGGATCAGTTTAAGATTTTTTTAGATTTTTTTTCCGAAGTCGTGCTTGTGCTCATCAAGGCTGTATTTATTTGATCAAAAATACAGGAAAAACCTTGTTATTTTGTGAAATATTATTGCAATTAATATACTTTAAAATATAATTTATTCCTGTGATGCAACGCTGAATTTTCAGCATCATTACTCCAGTCTTCAGTGTCACAATGATCCTTCAGAAATCATTCTGATATGCTGATTTATTATCAGTGCTGGAAACTGTTGTGCTGCTTCATGTTTTTTGGAACCTATGATAATTTTTTCAATATTCTTTTATGAATATAAAATAAAAATATAAAAACAGCATTTATTCAAAATGGAAATCTTACAATATACACTACCGTTCAAAAGTTCGGGGTCAGTACATTTTTATTCTTTCTCTTTTTGAAAGAAATTAAAACTTTTATCCAGCAAGGATGTGTTAAATGGATAAAAAGTGATAGTAAAGACTCATATTGTTAGAAAAGATTTAAATTTTAAATAAATGCTGTTCTTTTTTTTTTACTTTTTATTCATAAAAGAATCCAGAAAAAGTATCAGTTTCCAAAAAAAAACATGAAGCAGCACAACTGTTTCCAGCACTGACAATATATCAGCATATTAGAATTATTCAGAATGATCACAGAAATATACACTATTAATTACAATATTACAGTTTTTCTGTATTTTTGATCAAATAATACAGCCTTGATGAGCACAAGATACTCAATGAAAAAAACATCAAAAACTACTGATCCCACTTATATATATATATATAGTATATATATCTATATAAAATGCTAAAATTACACTGTGTGTATTGATGGAATGGAGAATGCTTATTTCTTCCATAACTCACCAAATCAGCAGTGTAGAAGTGTGCGTGTGAGTATGTGTCTGTGGATGTGTGTGTGCAGAAGCAGATGTTTGAGAGAAGGAATGTGTCGTGACTCAAGGGGACTTTAAAGAATAACTAGCACACGTGTGACAGAACTATGACTCATTGCTCTCAAAGTGCCTGTTGAAACAGTCCATTGCAGAAGTTCTGCAAACTTTGAGATCAGATACACATGGGCACCTATGAATCAGAGTGATTGCGAAACATGACTCAGCAGCACAGGTATCGAAGCACTTCAGAAGTACAGGAAGTAAAGCTGACACCTGTTCATAAGCACTAAGTCATCAGAGTAAAGTTCAACATCAGTGTCTACTGTATTTAACTTCCCGTGCTCTATGGAAAGAGTGAATCACGAAGTGCGGGATCTGAGATCGTGGAATTTTCCGCTGTCCTCGTCTCCGAGCTGATCCCAAGACCCAGCTTAGAGTAATTAATGGCCCACTCCTCCCTGGGTGATCTGGCCAGCCGTAATTACATCCATATGTTCCTTCAAAGATCTTTAATAGCCTAATTAAAATCTTGGACGTTAGCTATCAAGCAGAACAGGTCTGGGAGGCAATGAGAAAGAAAAAATTCGGCGGGCTGCCTCTTCAGGAGAGTGAAGGGGGGTGGGGGGGTGGGGGTAGGGTGGGTTGAAATTTTAGAAGCGTAATGGGTGTGTGTTTGGCAAGCCTTCCTCAGAGACACAGGCGTATCAGTTAGTGTAATTAAACAGTGGACCTAACTAATAAATTGGAAAATTAAATATACCAAAATGCCCAGAATCATTACAGATCGCATGCGTTCGCCAGAAGGTAGCTGAATGAGCCCCGAACAGGAGAGGCCAGTAGTCAAATAGTCTGGCAGATTAATTTCAGACAATGTATCCTGTGAAATGAAACGGCAACAGCACGTCTGTGAAAAAGACTGGCTAGGCGAATGTTGGCTGGTGGGTCATCGGGGGGTGTCGTCTTGTGCACACAAAATGAGATTTAAAATGAAAACTGGTTCTGGATGCGCTGAATTGTCGGGGGCTAGAAAACGTACGGTGTATAAAGCCTGAGTACCTGACGCCAAGTCCATTGATAATGGGGAGCAAAGGCAGCCAGATTGGTGCCACTCAAGTTCGAAGGCAAAATCTATATTAAAAATGATTCATTTGAACAAACGAGGAATGTGGGACCGGGGATGGTGGAGTGAAGCAGAGAATAGAGAATGGGACATGAGTGGAAATTCATGCGCTTATCGGGCCGCCTTAGGGCAAAGACTTTACGCACGGGCGGAGGCAGCCACCACTGGATTGAAAAGAAAAAAAAGAGTGTCGGAAATACACGCAGCAATATGAAAGAAACATAGTCATGGGATATGCCAAAAATACTCCTCACGGGAAAATGGAGACAAAGGAAAGGCATGCCAGAAAAAATATATACAACACGCCCTCAAGCCAAGCTCAATAACAGAATGCAACAGGTAGTTGCCATTCTGGATGCACAGGAAGTGTATGTACCGTGAGACGCGCCCGCAAGTGGCAAAGAAAATTAAAACAGATGATCCATGAAGGTCCTCACGCATATTGAGAATCTAAGGTGGTGAGACGAGAGTGAGTGGCACAGATGCTTCTCACGGCAGCGCAGGGGGACCAGGCCGGTTATGTGCGGGCCACCCAAACAAAATGTCTTGTGTAATACCGACATAGTTACAGAAAAAGACAGATGTGCGTTAAATGGCACTGAATAGGGTTTAAAAAGTATATAAAGATCAGAAAGTAGAATAGTAACAAGCAGGCGAAATGATAAAGAGTGAAACCATATCCTTACTGCCATGATAAAAAAGGGAATACGAATAATATTTAAAGAGCCTAGCGAAATATCGGCAGGCTAGGAACCCTAGTAGGCAACGATGGGTTGGTACAAAGGAGAAAAGGTAATAGAAACTTTGTGGGAGTGTGACGGAATTGTGTAAAGGACTCGAAGGGATGGGGGTTGTGGGTGGGGGGGGGGTGAGAAAAATTACAACATGATGTCATGGATAGAGACATGGAAAATACACGATTAGGGCCGACTATTAGGTTGGTGGCCGGGGTCATCGACCAGAGTGAGCAGAGGAACATGGGGGGGCAGTAGGTGTGTTTCTAAAGTAGGACTTCTCAATTGACGGTGCTAGGTAAGAAGATGGGGGTGGTGGGATTTTGATGGGGGGGATAAGATAAAAAAGGCAGGGCAGGGCAAAAAAAGCAAGCGGGTAAGTACGGCTTTTGAGGACGAAGATGTCTGCTGACAAGACATGGCGAAGATAGAGGCCACGGGCCAGGAAATATAATGAACTGCAAGAAAAGAACAGACTGGATTGGATCCGTGAAAACAAGATAAGGAAAAGTGTGACACAGCATACAAACAGTAGGCGGACGGGGTATAGAATCGAAGAAAAGGCGGGTAAGCGGGCGGGCATGAAGAATTGGTACAGGCGAGTAGTACCCAGGTGTCATGGAGGAGATAGAGCATACCAGCGCGACAGGTGAAAAGACATCAGAGTGAGGTGGAAGCACATCAGAATGAACAAAAAGAGGATAGAAGTTAAGTAGATATATAATTAAGAGAATAGGAGGGCGAAGTCGTATAGAGATATAAGCGGGGGAGCAAGCGGGCAGCCGAATAAAGCGGTGTGACACGAAGTATAGAAAGGATTATGACGGGGTATAATGAGTGAGGTGAGTGCCGAAATACAAACACATGCAGGTTGACGATTGTAAAAAATATGAGAGTTTAGAATATGAAATATTTTTTCTAGATAATCTAAAATAAATCAATATTTAATACAGGCGACGATCTGAATGAGACATAGGTTGTCATATATTTAAGGCAAAAGATAGACAGATGACGGGAAGCGTGGGTAGATGAGTAGACATACAAAATAAACGTAGTACACCACAGCGTGAGGGAAAAACTGTTAGTGTGGAGAGACGATGAATCGCGAAGTATCGGGGGGACACACTAGATTAATATGTCAAAGCTACAAGGCCAAAAGGCCCAGAAGAAGCGCTCAAGTAGGGGCGAGAAATCCAAAGACGGCCAGATCATCCAGATGCACACTAAAACCCGAAACGAAAAGTTCCTGCATGGTTCGGAAAGCCTGAAAGGGACAAAGGACAGGTAATAGTGGACCGGTCTACGTGGGAGGGTTTGCGTAGGGATCGACGAGGGAAGGACCTCGAATGGGCTGTAGTGGGCGGCTGAATCCGGAGGGACTCGCGCTTGCGCACAGTCCGGTTGACAAGGAGTAGCTGGCCTCATCGGGGTAGTGTAGCTATGCACACTGGGTCAGCGAGACAGGAGCATACAAGGTCACCAAATACAGGGTTGGGTGAAAAACGGAAAAGGGTCCGGAGTCAAGAACTGGGTGGGAGTCGGGGGAGGGAAGCTGAAGGGACGGACGCTCTCAAGACGTGAGGGTCGCCGGGGTTGACAAGTAGGCCGTAAAAATACACCAGTCAAAGATTTCCGGGGACATGTAATATTCATTAAAAATGAAGATGCGAATGGGCCGCGTTACATAGGTACAGCATGGGGTTGGCCGGGGGGGATAAACCTCATTAGGTTTATTGACGAACAACGACGGGTCATGGGTCTGGGCTGGAAAACAGCTGCATAGTGATACTCGGTATCTTTACTCAAGGACATATGCATGCCGACAGTTGCTTGATCTCTCCATGGCGCAGGATTTAATTACCGTTGAGTGGGGTATGCTCAGTTTAGGGATTTCACCATCATCCGTACAAACAGAAAAAAGCGAGACCGGCCTTCAATTAACGAAGGTCAACTGTTTTTTCTCCAATAGCTCTATAGAGGTTTCTCGTAGAGCCAGCCTGGCCGTTTTAAACAGGTGGCTGGGGCCCTGAAAACCAAAGCAGCTGCCTGGCTGCCCTGGCAGCAATGACTTAGAAGCAGCTCTACTATTTTGGAAAATAGGCCTCAGTTTCCACCACCCCTAGCGTGTAACATTGGAGTTTTTAAACCGTTTTCGAATCCATTCAGCCGATCTCCGGGTCTGGCTGTAGCACGTTAGCTGTAGCTTAGGATAGATCATTGAATCTGATTAGACCGTTAGCATCTCGCTCAAAAAGGACCAAAGAGTTTTGATATTTTTCCTATTTAAAACTTGACTCTTCTGTAGTTACATCGTGTACTAAGACCAATGGAAAATTAAAGGTTGCGATTTTCTAGGCCGATATGACTAGTAACTATACTCTCATTCCGGCATAATATTCAAGGAACTTTGCTGCCGTACCATGAATGCAGTAGGCGCAATGATATTACTCAAATGCTGAAAATAAGGATGCTTTTTGAAGTTACCTAGCGGGGACTATTAGTGAAAATAACAAGTGCACTGGCGTAATATCATTGCGAACCGCTGTACCCATGGTACTGGGCAGCAAGTTCCCTTGATTATTACCCGGACGGAGAATATAAAAGAGGAATCCAAACTTATTCGAGCACCCGGGTACACGTCGAGCGTAACACACAAAACAGAGCTAAGACAGTGACCACGGGCTGCCAACAAAAAGGTAATTAGTAACGCTTTGGGTCCTGGGTTGAGCGAGATGCTACGTCGAAGCAGATTCAATGACTATGCTGAAGCTACAGCGAAAAGCGAACAACAACACGGGGAGCGTCGGATGGTTCGAAAGGGGTAAACGCAACTGTGTAACTCTAGGGATGGGAAAAGGCACTAGGTCAAAAAGAGGAGGAGTGGGGCGACTGTCCTAGAATACCAGTGCGAGCTAGAGGGGTACCTTGTTATAGCCTGACAAAAGAATTTGCGTGTGGAAGGTTGCATAAGGGACTGCGGACCGGGCCTCGACAGTGGAACACGGGACAGAAGGCAAGCGAGCGGGTCTGCGGAAAATCGCAGCCAGAGACTGTGCAAACCGCGCGGAAGCATGGGCGCAATAGCGGTGTCACGGTCATTTGTAACTAGACATGGGGTGCAGTGACCAAATAAAGGCTCAGAGGTGCTCATCTACCGCGTGGTCCATAATGAGGTCTGTGGGCGTTTTCATTTGCGTGTAGCCTAGCATCAACAAGCAATATGCACTTGGTAGGACAGAAGCGGTCCCGATAACAGCCGGGACGTGTAGGGCGGGCGGGGCCGCTCTCCACCCGTGGTCCGCTGCGCGGGTGCTATAGATGCAAGATGAAACTTGTGGGGCGGCAGCAATGGGATCAGGGACTGGCGAAAGGTCTTCTGCTGTAGATCCGCCAGACTCCTAGAAGGACATACAAACCGTCTGAAGAATGCCAGTGCCCTCAGCCGGAATCTCCACCTCCCACGTACAGCTGGTCCCGGCCCTTCGGACGACGGTGCTGGCGGAAGCTAAAAGAAGAATACTTTTTATGAAAAAAGAGGTATTGTGTTCAGCACAAGGAAGCATGTGCATAAAAAAAACAGACATATCTTTAAGGTTATGATCCAATTCACCTAAGGCGGTGCCTAAAAAATAAAGTTGTTAAAAAAAAATGTACAAAGACAAAGGTAAATCAATAAATACATATTAACTGTGATGGTAATATCAATTTGATATTTAGATAATTGATCTATGTGGTGAAATGTGAATGGGGTCGTATTTTTCTTGAACATATGCTTTAATAGTATTAAATGAATAGGGAAGCTTTGGATTGTAAGAGGACTTAAAATAGTGATATTTGAAATGGGAGTACTTAGTAGCCGGATGGCAAGGGGCTGGGGGGCCCTTGGCAGCCGACTAACCAATTTGTCTAAAGCAAAGCAGTAATAAACGTGAAAGCAAGAAATAGGGTATTAAAAGAAGTCGAAATTGAAGTGAGGTAAGGATTGTAGAGAGTGGGAGTAGGAGTATAATGGAGACACAAGCCCAAAGGAAAAAAGGATCAGGAAAAAAAAAGGAGGGCGGCAGAGTCAAAAGAAGGTCGAGGTTTCAGAAAGGGAATAGCACATATGTGCAAGGTGGCCACAGCCCCTGGTTGAGGAAGTGTGTAGACCCACAGTCGCAAAACACAGCGGTGAGGTGAACGTTAAGCTGTACCAGGTGAAAGGAAAGGACCGTTTCCAGGTAGTACTGGTTGTGACGAGTAGGGCAGGGCCGGGCGTTACCACTGGAAGTACGTCCCATGTCGAATCTTCCAAGTTGTTCAGCGGATCTCAGCATCGCGAATGGCTAGATGCAGTGACAGGGGGGGGTAATATAACACAAGAATAACATTGATAAAAGTGGCTAACAAACGGCTGTCTGCAAAAAACGTCACTGTCTGCGATCCTGTTATATGCTTAGCTGCTGGCACACGAGAATGGGAGAGGGGAGGCGACTAGCGCGTAAGAGTGGCGGGAGACTAGCTACACGAAGAGGCAAAAGACAAGAAGCTTCAGGAGGGAAGGAAGCAAGAAAAGAAGCCCGATCCAGCGCCAACGTGGGGCAAAAAAGAAGCCATGACAACCACGCTGATGGACTGTGCGGGGTGATGCGGCTTGGGTGGGCGGGAGCAAAAAAGGCGGGCACGGCGGCGGAGAGCGGTGCAGGCGGAGCACCAGCAATTGGAAGCATTCCGCTGGGAAGCGACCTCGGGGTTACGGCGGGAGAAGCACCATACAACGGGAGACACAAAGCAGGAGGGGGTACCGGTTAGGGTAGGGTGCGGGTATAGATAGTGCAGCGTGGAGAAAATGCCTGCATTCCTGGGACTTAACATGCATAAGACAGATGTTCAGGGTGATGGTAAGTGTGCTACAGCCATCAATCACATCAAAGGGCCAATAGTACAGTGCATGCGAGGGGGCCTTCAGAGCACTCGGCCCCTCCTAATGGCCGTCAATATCTCTCCCATCGCTCAAACTGTCTTTCACAGCAAGACAGATTCCTGCCAGTGCCGCCTCCTGAACCCTGCTAACAGATGGAGCTCTAACTCCATAGCCACCAGTTAAAACTCTTTCTGATATCACTTATAGTATTAGTGCTAGTCGCAGTCGTGAGCTTGATTAGTCATTGTGAACATCTTTGTGGGCGTTAAAAGCTCCAGCGACTCAAGACCTTTGCTGTTAATGGCCCTATCGGCTCTTCAGTAATATTCAACACGTTTGTTACGATTTCATGGTTATTCCTCTGCAAAATACAATAAGGCATATATCATAAATTCTAAACAAATCATAAAAAATGTGATTCTGGAGAAACATCTACTATAATATATATAACTATAATTATTTTGCCTGCAAAAATGATATTTTGTTTATACAAGTCTTCAATGGAGAATGATGCTTTGTAAGATTGTAATGGTTTAGCTGTGGCTGAACTGGCCAGCCTTCTTTAAACTGTATGTTTAGTGTATAGAGAAATGCAGCAAGTTGTGTATTTATACTTTACCATTGCAACATGATACCCCTCTACATAATCAATACAGCATATTGCACAACGGCATGGCATGATTGGATCAGTGTAGCGTTGAGAGAATGGAACCAAAACAAGAATGTATCCTGAGATGCACTGTCTGAGGATGGAGCTTATCGTTGCACAGATATTTTTAAAACTTTATTTTTATACATAATGTTGCACATGTAAAAACTCTGTAACAAAATACTGTTGAGCAGCATAGTAATGTTAAGTTAGGATTCAATTTAGCTGTAGCAAAAGACACAAACGAAATAAAATGAACTCTGGAATCTTTGAAGAAGGTTCACCTGAACACCAAAACGTGTCTGAATATATAAAATACAAATAAAAATAAGAAAAAAAGCATTGAAAACATTTAAATAAATTAATCAAAACGATTCAATTAAAATGAAATGATCAATGAAATTGTCTAAATAAATGAAAAGTAAAAATTTAAATAAAAATTTCATAATATGTGTAATTGTTTTTTTAAAATGTATAACAAAACATTTAATTTAATAAACAATCGAATAAAGTTACAGCTAAATTAGCAATCCCTTCGACGTCGTCACTTTCGGATCACCTGAGCCAAAAACATGGCTAAGAGATACAAATAAAATACAGGAATAATAACATGGATCTAACATAAAGTATAAATGAGAAAATAGGGCGAAGTATCATTACGTAATACAGATGTCATACAAATCAACAGAAACATAGACTCAGTAGACATAACAGACTGGTTCCTGTATATAATACAAATAGGAGGCGTATAAGAATCCAATAAATAATACTATCGCTATATTAAATACCTGTACAAAATGAAATAAAATAACAAGTCCTGCACTAATTCAGCTCGCTTTAATGTTCACAAGTTGTGCGTCCCAAGACCACAGTGTTTATCGAAATACAAATCAAATATAAAAGACCAATAAATACTCAACTCTGTACTATAAATAAAATATTGTACAATTATACAGCTAAACGGTGAGGTGCTGGATAAATTAAAATAAAATGTAATAAAATAAAACTAAATAAAATGTATATAACACTTAACGTGGAATCTTGACCTTTATCTGTCATGGTGATGGACTGCACTTGTCTACATGCAGAGCACACTCTCATCTCTTCGATCTGCATTTTCACATTCTGCTGAATCTGATAGCTGATAGTCAATCTAAAAAGCATTTTATGTGGGCTTTTCACATGCATCCAGATAAACCTTTTACTGTTAAGCAAAGATTGATGACCATTAATTACTGCTGTTCGCTTGGAAGCAACCCAAAAGCATCCAAAAGATTGAATGCGTGACAGTGTGCCAATCACATAATCCACCAACAGAGTCGAGGCAGAAAGACTGCGGCAATCCATTTCTATGGCTGTGAGTCCCAACACTGCAGTCAGTCTGCGCTCTGCCTCACAAGAACTCTTGTCGATGAAATGAAATGCACTCTGTGCTTTTAGACAGCAAACTTCAAATGCCCATTACTGAGATTAAATCTTTGCACATTTTCCTCCTATTTCATCAAAACCGTGCATGTAAAATCTATCAGCAGCACTATGCAATTGGATCAGCACTTTGAATATTAGCAGAAGCTCTTGATTCACCAATGGTGGGAATTTATTCATGCAGCGCTCATGCTGCTACAAAAGAAACCTGAGGGTCATTTGGGGCTGTTACGCTGCCGTTACTAAACCACTCAGCTAGTCTGCCCCGTGCAAACATTGACTGGTGGGTGATCTCAATGCAGGCGGCTCAATAAAGCACCGCTCATTCTAGGGCTAAAGAGCGCAACGTCACCCCGGCAGTGGCATCTCAATCATGCCTGTGATCCAAACAATCCCTCACAACTCAGATATTTTGAGTAAATTCCCCTCCATGCACATTTGAGTCCTAGACGACGGGCTGTGACCCTGGAGGACGGACTGACCCATAATTAATAGGGGCGACATGGGTCATGTCAATCAAAGTGGCAGCTTATAGCATAATGATAGGCGCATGAAAAATCTATCATTTGCATTTTTTTTCTGTGTGAGGAAAGAAATTAGTTTTATGTCTGCAAGCACTTTAGTCTACTTTCAAAATTACAGAAATAAAATATTAGAATATTCTTAAGTGCGAATTGAGTATAATGTTTTCGGACACTTAACAGCATGTTAATTGAAATAAAATAAAATGAAAAAGTATAATAGTTTAAACTTATATTAAATGCAGTTTGCAGAACTTTAGATGGTTTTTGGCCCACTTAATATATAATGTCTTTCCAATTTATTCATTTAATATACAATAAACCTTTTCTTTTATAATGACATTATAAAGGACATTTCCCCCAGTATTTCTTCAATATATGTGAAAAAGAATTTATATAATATATATTCCTTTATTTCTGAGGTGAATATGTAATATATATGAAATATAATATAACACTACAGTTAAAATTATAATTAAACACTTTACGTGTGTTTAGTTAACATCAAATTAGGTTTACTTCTGTAATGCACAAACGATTATTAAAACAATTATTTAAAAGCACTTTAAAGTAAAATGTTTAATTTGATATTATTAAAGAGTGTACTTTTTAAATGTTTACTAAAGTGTGTTAAGAAATAAAAGTGCACAAATAAATAGCCTTTTATTTCATTAATATTGAATTGTAATGCCTGATAAAGCAGCGTTTGTGAGCGCAGTGCTGCTTTGTGTACAGCGTTATCGGGGAAACAGCTATTTTTACCACTCCAAAAGCGGCACCTAGTGGCAAAGAATGAATTTGCATTTTCATTCAGACCAAGTTTTCAAGTTTTCCTGGGTCTGTGTGCGCAACAAGTGGGCGGACAATATGCTAATGCTTCATGTTGACGTCAACATGAAACGGCTTGGGATTCATTTGAAAAATGACTCGTTTCAATGATTCAGAGTCGACTCTTTCCTTTTGAGAGACAATAACTTTATACACAGTGCACTTTCAGATTTAAAACTTTGCAGGATGTTTTCATTCACTTAGAGCTGTGTTACACACTGCATGAAAGGTAATTTTCAAAAATCCACAATAGGGGCACTTTAATTCACAGCTAGCCATGTGCATTATCCCGATTATACCATGGTCATTTGCCAGCACTGACAAGTTAAAGCTGTTAATGATGTTTGCAGCAAAATATGTGACTGGAAGGATAAAAATTACGATTATTTTTGTCAGTTACGGCTCGTTAGCGCTAGCATTCTGCCCACTTCAAATTAGACACAGAGATGAAATAGTGCGGTAAGACCACATTTATTTGAATTAATTATAGCATTTCAATCATGACAACTCTCGGAAGATTTTAGCATGGTAATGGTTATGACAATGTTAATGTATTTGGTCTTAGCGGAATAGATCTTCTACGCTGCTGCTGAATTGCTGCTGCTGTTGGTTATTGCTGTAGTTGTAAATTATTGCTGCTGCTGCTGCAAGCAAGTGTGGGAATTTGCTACTGCCAATGCATACGGCGATACAGTGCTGTGAGTATTTAAGACATACTGCTGCTGCACAAATAGCATATAAAATAACATGTAGCAGATCTATACAGGTGGAGCTGGGGAAGGTGGTGGGTTTCAGAGGAACTCTGAAAGTGCGCTGCAAATGCTCAAGTGAATACTAACCAGCCCTTTAAATGTAAAGTAGCAAGATCATTGGCTGTGTATGCAACATAAACCAATCAGCTTGTGCCAAGTAGTTTAACGCTGTGAATATCATCAGTTACGTTAATACCCATCAGCCTGCGCCATCTAGAGTTTCATGACTGACCTAACATTTTATTTGAATTAATTATTGACATCGATCGAAATCATAGAGAGAGATGACAGTTGCGTGTGTGAATTACCTGCATGTGCGCGTCTTTCTACAAACAATGAAGCTGTGTTTAGTTACTTCAAAAACAGCTATTTTACAACTCGTTGCTGAAGAATATAATGTAGCGATCTAGTATCTCTCTCTCTCTTATGGGTGTGTGTGGTGTGGTGTGTGTGCGAGTGGTGTGTGTGCTTTTGTGTGTATCAATTAAAGCAGCGCATTAATATAGAACAGTGATTAAACTGACTTTGAACTACCTGTACATTAAACGGTTTTAATGCATACCTGCCAGCCAATCACAATAATCACGAGTATTCAGACAGACCATGCTAAATATATATATATATTATATAATATATGTAATATATGAAGGAGTTCAGATGCAAAAGCCTCTAAGTGCCATCCAACATTTTCTGCTAAAATTATTATTTTCTCATGCTCAATAGTGGTATGTCAGTTTCCCCCCCCCCCCCGTTATTTTACTTTAATGGGAAAGAAATAAACTATGTATTGCATTAAAGTGAAATTACTGAACCGAACTGGGAGCCTGATAAAAATGCTCATTTTAGAAGAAAATTTCAAACGGCACTTATAGGCTTTTGCATTGAACTCTTTTTATATATATACACACACACATATATAATTTATTTATTTGAAGATTTGAAGTACACTTAAGCACACTTCAGTATCTAAGTCAAAAGTCAAACTTTATTAAAATCAAATATTTTAATAACAAAATCAACAAAAAAAGTCAAGTCTCCTGTTAATACTTGGGCTAAATTAAGGTAACTTTTATCGACAGCCAAATTTACAAAGGAAATTCATAGTGGATCAGATGGCAATTTACAAAACACTGATGTCTAATTAGTGGGGAGGTGTTCAGAAAGACACCATGGCTCAAGCTGAGATGAGATGAAAGTCCAGTTAATCTAGTATGAAACAACAAGTTCCAACACCATCTCTTTTAAAACCCACTTAAAGAAACCCCTTTTCATGAGCATCTTTTTATTTTGGAGTGGTGGGAGGAAGCAAAACTAAAGGAGGGACTCTATATGAAAGGAAGTATTGGAAGTACATGGTCTAGTTTCACCTGGAGGTGTGACTGAGTTTGTAATTCAATAGTGACCGCACCACCCAGCTCAGGTTATTCAGGTCAGAGCTGAGCGTAGAGAAGATGAAAATGAAATTATGCGAATCTGGTGTTTTTGTGCCAACTAACAGCTCAACCTGATTCACATGGCTGACCATTAAGATCCATATGCAATATTTTAGATGCAGCCATGATGCCAGGAACTAGACATAAACCTTGATGTGTGGTTAAGATTGCACTGAGGACCAGCCAAAGCCTGTATTTTATCACTTTCATTTCTAGGTTATCTGACAATCAGACAAATTTGGATCATTATCAGGTGATAAAGACCTTTTTGTTGATTCAGTCCCAAAATTAAGCTGGATAGAGTACAACCTATCCTTTTTAGCAGTACATGCTACACCAAGAGGGAAATTAAAATCTTAGCAGAATGACAGACATGAGAGGCATTTTCAGCTGCCAGACACATAAGTTGATTTGTATGCTTTGATCTCACTCATATTGCAGTGCTGATAGCAGGATAAAGGCCCATCTCTCCACAGCTCTTTGAAGCAGCACTAAGTTCTTAGCAGTGGATGATGCAGAAAATGTTCAAACGCTGAAAAAAAGGTCTTTCAGACTTAAAATGGATTTGGAAAACAACATTAACCAACACTTTGATTATTTAGAAATGGCAAGATGGGACTTTTTTTCTGAGTTTGAAAAAATGTAATAGAAGGAGAACAAAGAACTGAGGAATAAGATCTACACCTGAATGGATGCACAGTTGGCATGGTCTGTGTGGAAAACTGTATGGTGGTAAATATATATAATATAAAAGTATGCAAAACCATGCCTGTTCGTGGCAGAGGTCAAAATGCTGTCATCGCTGTAACATGGAATGAATGAAGCTGTTAGTGGACATGTAAAGCACAAGTACAGGACCTCAGTCTCTATAAACATGCCACATCTTTGATCCATTTTAATAAATCAAGCATCCTACTTCTCTCTTTTTCTCATGCAATTCCCCTCTTTCTACACAAACACAAGTTAGGGCTGCCTGGACTGTACTGCACTTTTCACGCAGGAAGCTTTCAAGGCTGTTGTTGGTTTAAAGCACATTGTTCCAGTTGACTTCACTTCACATACTGTACAGTTACACACACACACACAAGCTTCAGCATAGGTAGAAAAATGGAGAATGGCTGTTGTGGCAAACTGGACGGATATCGCTGGCCTCTCTTTTGACCATATGCCACAGAAACCTAGGATAGGTTAGTGTATAAAGGCTCCCAAATAGCTTTGATGGAGCATTTGATGGATAGGAATATGTAAATGCATTTTGAGAGTGTGGAAAGAACTATGTTAGTTTTAAATTAAGTGGCAATACAGCAAATTAGGTTTTGGAAGGCACAGCTGGACTCACCTCTGAGTGAAATTCTCATTGGTAAAATGAGTGACACTTTTGCAAGCTTGGGATGAAGAAAAATCAGTAGTCATTGGATTACCTAAAAGGTCTGAACTGGAATCCTGTATAATTATGCTACTTTTGGATTCACCTGATCCCCCCCAAAACAAGTGTCTGAATATATAAAATACTAATAAATAAACATTTCTAGGAGGAGTTTGTTAAAATACAATGCCTGAAAATGTCAAAAATGGCACAAAATTTGCCAAGAAAATCCAAAATAACCGACTTCCTGATTCCTTGGTTTTGGATTTTGTTTCTGGAGACTGAATTTCATACATGTATGTGAAATGTAGCTTGAGGAGCACTTTGTTGAAAGTGTATAGGTGGCGCTATCGAGTCATTTTAGTCAGTTCTTGTACAATTAGTTAATAACTCTAACTCATCACTATTAAAAACTATAATGTTTTTTCTTTATGTCAGTGGTTGTCAACCAGGGGCCCGGGGCCCACTAGAGGGCCTTAGCAAACTTCCAAGGAAGCCATAGAATGACTTATTAAATTAAGTATTTAAATTAATTTAGTAAATTATTAAAATAATCAGCCATATTAGTGACCTAAATGCAGTCACATTAGTGAAACTTCAGCAAAATTTTGCTAGCAAACAAGATCCATCCAATGAGGCACAGCTCACACAGATCACTTTCTATTTCACTCTCAATAAATTTTGATTTTATTGAAGAATGTATATTGTATATTCGAATATTGTGTTGGACAACAGGGGTCATCGAGTAAAAAAAAGTTGAAGGCCATTTCTCTAAAATCAAAGTATTTGCAGTGTTATTTAATGCAGTGTAAACCTTAGCATGCAGGTGTCCTAACTTGCACTGACTGTGCAAATGTTGAACGCTACAGCTCCGGACATCCCTTCACTCCCTCACTGTCACATGATCAGCAGCCCTCACCTCTCTCATACATACTCGCAAGGTTACAGCAGCTTTAAATCATTAAATATCTCAGAAATAAACCTGTCAGCTCAGATCAGGTATCAGAGGGGGGAAAAAGTAGCATGGTGTAAAAAGTGACCCACTGAAGGAGGGCAGAGCAGTTGTGGTGTGAATCTCTGCATGGTCAGGGTGAGGTATGCTTGAGAGGCTCAGAGAAGCCATTAGTAGAGTAAAGGCCATGATCTGGAATGCTCTGAGAAGATATCAGATCACAGGCCGTCTGTGTATGTCAGTGTCCTCAGTGCAGTTACAACTAGGTTAAAGTCCATTAATCAACTGGGGTAACTAATGAATGCCATTTTAACTACACATGCAAACTAATACACATGTGATTCAGACGCACACATACACATACCACATTCTCATTGGTGTAAGAGTCACGGACACGCTTCAGTGTCCTGGTCTGTTTAAAATAGACCTGCATAATACATGAAACGCAGACACGCAGTAGGAACAGGTGTGAGACAGAAGGTGTCAAAGTGTGTGACAGCGACAGGCAGCGCACTAAGAAAACAGACATAATTGCCCCTGTGAATGACCATTAAAACTCCAAAAGTTTGTAAGCTACAAAATCACGTATTGTGTCAACCCAAAAAGCCCCCTCTGCTGACGGGATTTCTTTCTGTTTCTTTCTAACTTGCTCTCTCTCATCAGGATCAGAAGGACAAGCAGGCAAATACTAACTTTTGGTCTGTTTCCAGCTCTGGAGCCAGTTCCCACGTAAGGCCCCTGGGATAGAGAGAGAGAGAGAGAGAGAGAGGCGGAGGGAGGGAGGAAGGAGCGCGAGAGAGAGGAGGGAGAAGAGAGGAGAGATGACGTTGATGAGCGAGAGAGAGAGAGAGAGAGAGAGAGAGAGGGAGAGAGAGAGCATGACTGGGAAAACCAGAGGGGAGGCCTGTGACGTCCCTTAAAGACGCATGTTTAAAGACATCCCATCAGTGAGCAAAAACACAGTGGCTGCCCCCCCCCCCCAGTACTACATGAACCCTGTCAGAGCTTCCGACTCACGTTCCCACTGTCTGTCACCCACACATCATCTGTTTATTAGTTATTGTTTTTTTTTTTTTTTTTTTTTCGTGGTATAATGCAAGTTATCCCCTATGAAAGAAAGTTTAAGCCAGTCTAAACTGGTTTTAGATGGTCTCCTAGCCTGGCCAACTGGTGTTTGACAAGTTTAGCTGGATGACCAACTGGATTCCCAGACTGGGAGGGCAGCTAAAACCAGACTGGTTTAAGGTGTGTGTGTGTGTGTGTGTTTTGTCCTACAACAAGCTTTGGAGACCAAGCAAACTCAGACCAGCAAAACCACTGTTAGGTGGTTTAAGTTATTTTAAGACAACAAAGACCAGAAAACCATCATAGGCTGGTTTAAGGGTATAGCAGATATAACATACAGCTCTCAATGCTTAAAAGGGAAAGAAAAAAAACCATGCCTAAACCAGCCTAAGCCTGTTTGTTGGTTTTAGCTGGATTAAGATAATTTCTAGTTTGGCTCAGCTGGTGTTTAGCTAGTTTAGCTGAGCAGCAAACTGGTCTTACAGACTGACCAGCTGAATAGTGTCCAAGACCCCTCTAAAACCAGCCTGGGAGACCAGCGAAGAGCAACAAAACCAGTATCTGTTATCTTAAACGGCTTGTTTAAGATAATTTTTAATCTTAGGCTGGTTTAGTAGACATAGCATAATCACACTGCTCTCAATGTTTAAAAAAAATGCCCAAACTAGCCTAAACTTGTTTGTTTGTCTTAGCTGGTTTAGGATGGTCTTTCAGTCTGGCTAAGCTGGTGTTTAGTTAGTTGTTAGTTTAGCTGAACTGGTCTTACAGCTGAAAAGTGCCCAAACGCCACTAAAACCAGCCAACAGACCTGAATGATAAGCTGGTCTTATCTTGTTAAAGATGGTCTCTCAGCCTGTCCAGGCTGGTGTTTAGCTAGTTTAGCTGGGAGATGAAAAAAAACCTTTCTAAAACCAGCCAAAAGACTACAGTGACCAAGCTGAGAAACCAGCTACAACAAGCAAACCAGCTGAAGATGGTTCATTTTTCCAGCAAGGGTGGTGCAATAACAGTCCCACTCTGGAAGGCCAACTAAGACCAACAAACCAACTAATGTATTATGTATACAGCTCTAATAAGGCATTCCCAGCATTCTTAGCATAATTTTTCAGTTTTAATGATATGAAATGCAAAGTATTACAGAAAAAAATCACTTCAAGTATACAAGATGTTTATTTGGGAGGAGATTGTTCAGGAGCATCACATAGACCTATAACTGTCAGAAGTTAATGACATGGAAAAAGGGATTGTGTTTGTGTGTTATACTGTTTGTGCCTCAACAGTGTTGCAACACTTGGCAGAGTTTGAGCTCCTGCCAGAAGAATCTAGAAGCAAATAAGACTAGTGCTTATTTACATTCCTCGATTCTACGACCAGAGCATATAACTGACCCAGTTCTTTAATCCATCCAAGTTAAAGAATCTCTTACTAACACACACATGCAGAGGCAGGTATATAGTAGCCAGCCAAGCATGAGAAATCAAAACTAAAGCTGGAAAAATAGCCCTGGGATCTGATGACTGGGATGAGAAACAGGTGGTGCGTAGAGACCTGAGAATGGAGAGCTTTATATTCAGTAAAGATACTACAAAGAGATACAGTCTGTGCCTGTCCTGTTTTTACTCTTGACCTAATATGTAACAGACTGCTGCTACAAAGTCAGCAGGTTCTTTTTTTTGTGTGTGTCTTATCCTTTCCAAGCTGGTGGTAGCTTGCTTAAAATTTTCTCCCAACCTGACTAAGATGGTCTTAGCTGGTTTAAGATGGTCTTCCAACATGTTCAAGCTGGTCTTAATCTGATAACCCAGACTTAGCATCTGAAAAGTGCCCAAAACAATGCAAAAAGCAGTCTGAGAGGCCAACTAAGACCAGAAAACCAGCTTATGGTGGTTTGAGATGTTTTAAGTTGGTCTTCAAGTCTGGCCAAGCAGGAGTTTAGCTGAGCAGCCAACTGATCTTACAAACTGAGTGTTCAAAACCCCTCTAAAATTAGCCTGGGAGACCAGCAACACACAAAACCTGTGTAGGCTGGTTTAAGATGTTTTTTAAGGCAACAAAACCCAGCAAACCAGTATACTCAATGCTTAAAAAAGGGGTAAAAAAATATGTATACCAGCCTGCTGGTTTGGTGGTCTTAGCTTTATTAAGATGTTCTCCCAGTCTGGGCAAGCTGGTGTTTGGCTAGCTGAGCAGCCAACAGGTTTTACAGTCTGGGAGACCAAATAAGATCAGCTAACCAACTTAACTGTTTCAGAAGGGCCAAGCAGCTTGTCCAGCTGTCCATTCAAATGCACTCTCTGACTTTTAAACTCTCTTGTCTAATAGTTTATTGTGTTGTATTGTGTGTGACAGGAGCTGTAGTCAGGCTGTGCGCTATTGATATAACAGGCACCGGTTTTTAGCAACTAGCCAAACAGTTTCTGACAGCCTCACACAGGCCGACCATTGTCAAGGCTCCTGTAGCCAGAATACTATTGCCAGCTGCTGTCTTTATGGATCAGACCAAAGAAAAACACAGGAGAAAGGCTAACAGTACAATCATTCCAACTCTCCCTGATGCTCTTCTTTCATGTAATCTTTTCCACCTCTATACCTCTTCTGTCATGCACCAAACTTTTCCAAAAAATACCATTCCCTCAAAGTCTTCACAGAGAAGTAGGTCTACAGTGTAAATGGCATGAACGTGCAGCTCTTTGAAGATGGCTAAAATTGCTGTGTTTGTTACCGTTCCCTACAATTCTTAGACTGGAGTGGTTATCTCCCAGCTGCTGGCTAAAAAGAAAAGAAAAATATCTCATTGGACATGAACTTAATGTGCAGATTTGCACTGATTGCACATACTCACATGAATACAAATATGGTCATCCATGATGATCTCATTACTAATGCTGGGGTCTTTATATTAAAGACCAAACCAAACTTTTTCTAAAACAGAAGTGAGTTTCTTCCTTCTGTGGAACACAAAAGAAGATATTTTGAAGAATCTTTTAACCATTTTTGTCCTTAGAATGAAAGCCAGTGGTGTCCAAAATAACATGAACAGTTGTTTTGCCAAAAATGCTGAGATATTTTTCTAAATACCTTGTGTTCCACAGAAGAAAGAAAGTCATGCAGGGTCATGCACAACACGAGGATAAGTAAATGATGACAAAATATTCATTTTTTAATTCACCACGTTAAAACACCATGTAGTTTTCTCATGTAATTCAAATTAACATTCCATCCTAAATCCCATTTACTGAGAAAACCAACCCACATATGTCAAAAAATATCATATTTCACTGAAATGGTTTCATATTTACTTTTGTGGGAGGCTTTGATTTGTAATGCATTAATAGTCACTAATCTATGGATGACTACCAGTGCAAAACAAGCAAGAAGTTTGTGTTTCCAATAAACACCTGCAGTGTTCACTCATGCCCTTGACCCAATCACAGATCTCCAAAGATGCCAAAACCACATGACCTTCTAATGGAGAACCTCACACTTCTCACTTTCCAAATTTTCCCTTCACTTGCAAAGCCCCATCCAGAGTTCATGGGAAGTTCCTCCATGCCGACAACGCTGCCTGCCACATATGCTCCCGTCTTCTGGCAGAGAGTGTGCGCAAAAGATACTAAACTCCACAGCTCAAGAGACAGAGCTTTAAGCTTCTCCAAGTCAAACTGCCAAATAGCTCATACACACCGGCCAACCCAAACTGCAACACACCCTGCAAAACTGATCATTTGTAACCAAACCCAAACAAACTTGAGGCACTTGAGGCACGCATACAAACAGAAGCAGACTGAGCTCGCTGTCCTGTGATCAGCTACGACCGGCTATCACCTTGCAGATAAGGTCTTACTGTAGAGGGATTGTCTTGTGTCAGCACACACCCTCCCCCTCCATCCCTCCTGTCCCAGCAGCCCCTTGCAATAACAAACCCCCGTGCAGCCAAGCCACTCGCCTGGAGCGTCTAACAGGCGTGTAGTGCTATAAAACCCTTTCATTTGCACACTAACCAAACACTCCCGCAGACACCAATCAATCATTAACAGCAACCAGTTAAAAGCACTGAAGCAAGAAGAGTTGAGTAGGCTACTTACTCTCTTTCAGACACAGGTTTCCAACTCGTTCCTCAAAGGAAAAAATAAATCCCAATGGAAATCAGAGTCCTTGAGAATTGTCAGTAGATCCAGCTTTGAGACTGATAGAATCAGCTGTTTATAGGTCTTGATGTGGGATCGGTAGTACAGCGCTCACACTCATGCTCTGTCTACTGCTGTGACTGAATGTGTATCTGACACGCTGGTGTAGTAAAGCCTCCCTCTTAATCACTGCTCCTCCCCTCACGCTCACATAGTAAGAGAAGCAAAGAGAGAGAGAGAGAGTGAGGTAGACAGCACTGTCCTTGATAATCATTACAAAGACTGGGAGGAAATCACAAGATTTCTTGTTAACCTTTAGTTTCAGTTGTAGTAGTTACTTAAGCTTGAATTTCAGCTTTCAACAACGCCACTTTCCAAGCTTAAGTGATCTGAACTAGTTAAAAGCTTTCATACTAAATGAAGAAAAATAAAACCAAAGGGGGGGGAAAAAAACGTTGACAGGGAGTGTTATAAATTTAAAAGCTATTTCAAACTGTGGTCTTTAGAAGTAGAGTAAGAGTTTAGTTTTGGATATTAAAGACTTACGAACAACAAAGTAACTATATTCAGTGTTTGGGGGACTAAATGTAAAAGTTTAAGAACTTTGGGAAACATAATGATCGAACACTATCCTAATTTTTTTCAGTGTGTATAATTAAATTAAATTAATACTTGCATTTAAACTACATTTAATTGTATTAATACTTAATAAACACTAACTGTAAATTAACTCAAGTCGAAAAATCTTTCACAACCTTACACTAACAGATTATTTCGTCAGGTTCTAGTATTAGTGATTATGATGAGGGATGATGGAAGGATTAAATGTAACACAGTAACTAGATTTGATTAAAGCACTTTCCTAAACTAGTTGCTAATATAATAAGATTGGAGCATGGACCCTCAGTGTTGATTCTTATTCATTGTTATTATTATTTTTAATAGTACATGGGTCCCCCTTTATATTAGGGTTTACTTTAACTACTATGCCATTACACCTTCCTCGAAAAATATTACAACATGCACTGATTTTGTTCATATTGTATTGCAAAACCCTTTTGCTGCTATTGAGGTGGGATACGGGTTTGGTTAGGGACAGGTTTGGTGGTATGGGTTGGTGTTAAAGGGTGGGTCAAGGTGTAAGGGATGGGTCAACAGTGTAATTATAAATGTAATTACATAAATTAATTACAGATGTATGCACTTTTAAAATGTAAGTACAATGTAAAAACATGTATGTACCCAATAAGTGCATTGTATCAAATTATTAATTTAAATGTAAATACATAGTAGTTAAGGCCACCAAAGTAAGACCGCACATAGAAATAATTTGTAATTTCTGTTCTTATCATGGTTATGTAAAGCCCTTTGAATTACCCCTATGTATGTAATTGCTATACAAATAAATCTTATCTATGATGGTTACAGTCCTACACAGCACTGCAGTTCCTAATTAACATCTATAAAACATAATATGTGAGGAGGTAAGACAGCATAGTGTAGTTCATAAAGGTCGTTATTTGAAACTAAATACTCCTACAGTTCAACAGACACCGCTTGCCCTCGGCTCACATTACAACACTTTACATACAACACCATAATAGTGTTATTCCTGGCTGAGTGACAGTCACCTTCTAGCATGTGAGTGACAATATTCACAGAAATCATGCATTATAAAGCCACTCCCAAAACACAGTATTTCCAATCACAGCCTAACGAGCCGACACTTCTTTTTATGTGAGCTGTTAAAGAAGACTCACATCGGTGTTAAAACCAGTCCTTAAAATGTCACTTAAATGCTTAATACGGATGGTGCTGGAACAACTGAAAGATCTCAGTGACAAATCATCTAATCATGCCCTAGTTAACAAGGAAAGAGAACTATGGAGCGCAATAGAGGAACAGTCACAGTTGGGAATCCCTGTGACTGAAATAGTGCTGCTAATTATGTATTGAGGGGAAATGCTAAGCAGGCAGATGGAATGGTAGGTTTGGGGTGTCAGGCTTCGGGATGCCGTCATTAAGAGACGGGGACGAGCCAAATGCAGACACAAGCGTGTCACGAGAGCCGGGAAGCAGAGCTGAGCCACTTATCAGCCTCTTACTTACAGACGCCAGATGCAGACTGGGACTCCACCCCCTTTCCGTCCCTTAATACCAGTCAGGACTGGTCTACCATTATGCATCATGATCAAAAAGGAATACGTAAATCCCCCAAAAAAAAGAAGGAGAGAAAAAAACACAAACTACTGTATCAGTCTAACCAGAGATGCCACAGACTACGCTCTTAAAAATAAAGGTTCTTCATTGGCATCCATGGTTCCACTTTCAACATTCATGGAACCTTTCCATTGCACAAAAAGTTCTTTATAGTGGAAGAAGGTTCATTAGATTATTAAAATGTTCATCACATTAAGAAAATATGGTTATTTTAAGAACTGTTTACTGAAAGGTTTTTGTGGCAATGCAAAAATAGTTCTATTGCATTACTGGAAAAGCCACTTTTTGGAATCTTTTATGCCAGTATAGTATTAATTTGAATAATGGAATTTCAGAAAAATAAGGAAGTAAAAAAATAAGAATATTTCAAATTCACTTTCCTAAGCCAAGATGTGTTATGGCAGGTTAAAACACCCTCTATCATTTCCAACCACTTCCTTCCCATCATCCAGTTGTTGTTTGCATTTAGCTGTCAGTAATTTGGACTCAATTTCCTCTTTTTTCTTATTTGCAAACTTTTGTTCAATCATTCTTGTGTAATCAAACACGGACAGATCATCCTGTATGACATCTAAACAAATCGTGCATCTACTTTTTTTAGACTTGCATGTAAAGATTCAGAAACAAACATTCTGTCATTTCCACCCAAAAACCCAAGAGCACCGAAATGCAACTTCACAGCACTTTCCACAGATCCAAGGCCCCCTCCGCCCCCCCCCCCACACACACACTCACTCTGGGTTGACTGATGTGGCGTGAACATCTTACAGACAGCATTGCCGTGGTCCCCTCTGTCTCATTTGTCATCTGAAGTTAAACTCCCAGGGCTTCATGTATACCCAGAAAGGGGAAGCATTGGCTCAAAAGTTTTCAGCTCTGTTAATCTCTCTATAGGGGGTGTGTAATCCCCTAAATTGGAACACAGATTAGAGCTGTTTAGATTATAGAGAACTGACATCTTTAAAGGGATAGTTCACCCAAAAAAAATTTACCTCAACTTCAAGTTGTTACAAATCTGTATGCATTTCTTTCTTCTGTGGAACACTAAAGAAGACATTTTGAGAAATGTCTCAGTGTGTTTTGCCTATACAACAAGTCAGTGGGTCAAATGTTGTTGTGGACCCCACTAAAATTCCTTTCAATATCAATATGTCAATATCTCCAAAAAAAGTCACACAATGGGACTTTGGTATCTTCTTAACTTAAATATTAATGAGTATAAACGTTTTTTTTTTTTTACATTTTAATAATACATATATGAACAAATAATCAAAAGTATAAAACACTTTGAAATAACCTGAGTGTCAATATTCTCATCAGTGACAAATAGTTATTCTGACCTCTATAGATTTGAATTGGTATTGCAATCATCCTCAGTCGTTTAGTGCTCTAACTTGTGAAATCACAAATGAGACTCTTGTTGCAAAGAATACTGCTTTCTCAAGCTGGGAATAGCAAGAATTAGTGCATAGGTTTTAAACTGATTTGTTTTGATGTGAAGCGCCTTTCTCTTCTCTAAATCTGAATCAACAATTGTGTCTCTGTGCAGAGACTGACAGATAGCCAAAACTACAGGAGGTGACGGCAAAGCTCCTTCTGAACAGGATTATGAGAATGAGACAAATAAAGATGCTTGGCTTATGTTGAATAAAGCACAACATTGATTACAGCTTCAGCCTGAAATTTGCTGAATTTGCATGTTTATATACAGCCTTTTGTTGTTATTTACATTATTCTGATTGATAAATAAAAGATCGGGGCCTGTCTAATTGTGTTTAAAAGTAAGTGTCTAGTTAAATAAATTTTGATTCTGACGTAATAAACCATCCAAAGCTGTTCTATAGACTGATAAACAATAACTTCACTAATTTAATGTCTGTTAGTTTCCTCTACGGACCAGTTTGTTCACTAAACATAATTACAGGTTATGCCGATTACAGAGTCATAACGCTGATTGCAAGTCAGTAAGAAAGTGATTGTACATCACATTGCTTTAAAACGCTCCTATTTATGCTGTGACAAGCAGTATGTAAATCATGAGAATTCATTTCATATATAGTGGCATTAATCTTTTTTTACAAGCATTTGAGGGAGAATGTCTCCTGGGGTCCAGATTAAATTTTGACTGGTGAAAGATCAAAAAATACTTCTCACATTTACTTTCATCTGGATGACTGATGTCCCACCCTCATAAAACCTTACAAGTTCTGCCATCAGCGTGTGTCGACGCCAGCACTCATCAAGAGCCCCCAGGCCTTTAGCTTCTGTCTCTTATTGTGAACCAAAAGTTACTGCAAACACTGCATTTCTGGTTACTTTAGTCAGCTGGAAAAATGTAATGGTTGTATTTCAGTTAGGATTACATATAATACCCTTTACTAATTATTTCAACAACAACCTATAATAAAATTATTATTTTAATATTTTTAATACAAAATATTATAGAAGTTAATACTATATATTTACGATTATTTGACCATTATTTATTTATTTATTTAGTTATTTTATTTATTTATTACTTAATGAATATCCATTTTGGTGGCTGCTGGAGGCCATCTATTTTAACTACAACAACAACCACACAACTATAACATATAAATAAAACAACAACATATATACATTACAACAACAATGGGGGAAAAAATACCCCAAAAATTGTAATCGAATTTTATTTAAGATTACAGTTATAATGAATTAAATCATAATATTATACATAATTAGAATTTATTATAATAAATAAAATTTATAATATCCGAATTGTTGTTATTAATATTATTATAATTATTAAGATTTTACATTCTTATAATCACTTGTTGTTGTTTAATTAATTGATACATCATAATTTTTTCGTTTCAGCACCAGACTGAATATTTTATGTAATCCTAGGAGAGATATAACAATATTAGATCTTAACAATTTCAAGATATTACCACACACTTGTTGCAAAACACTGTCTGAAAAGTGTGCTGTATGCAATGTATCTTTTCTAAATCTGAAATATTGAGTTGAGAAATATCTGCTGTTCACAGAGAAATGGAGAAAGAGAGTCAGCTGAGACCAAGCGTAAAGCAGACAAACTTCTCCTCGGGTGGCTCTAAATGTCCATATCAAAGGAACCATGGTTTGCTTTCATGTGTCTGCCAGGACAATTCCCCTGGCAGTGTGTAACAGATCATTTGTCGTCCCACCTGCCCAACTTCCCCCTCCTGTCAATAAAAATAATTAACAGACAATAGTGGCGTCAGTTAAATGCTTCCGTGTTCATGATCGGTGATGACATACGACCTGATTTTGTGTATGGCAATACTGCATTCAGCAATACGTGCTTAAATTTCAGAACAAAGTGACCTTGAGGTTTGAAACAACAACTTTAAGCTATTTTTGTTTAAAATATAGCTCAAGAATTTGTTGGACTTGACCTAAGTGTCCCTATACTGTCCCTGCGGTGAGGACACAGCTCAGGGAAATGACTTGTCATTCAAGTTATTCAGCAGGGCCAAGAGTGAACAGAAGTCATGTATTTGAGCCAGGGGGGCTTCAAATAAAACACTAATTAACTCTATCAAATGAAAACAAAAAGCCTCGCTGCTGCTTTTCTTTTCAACTTTGGCATAAAGATGCCTGGTATGAGGCAAATGTGGACAGCCCAAAAAAAGAGGTTTTAATAACCAGGTCATGTCTCGAAAAAAGTGCAGCCGGGCATTTTTACTCTAGTGCTGCTGATCCTGTAAAAGGAGCATCTGTTTTGTTTCAGCACAGCTGAGAGTAATGAACCTGGGGAAGCGATGAACCGTGACTAAAAAAAATCTTGGGGAGTCAATACTAGTTCTTAATATTCATATTACAGCCAAGGACACACACACAAGGAAAGACAGCGCTGCAGATAAAAAATACATCTTTTTGGAGATTTTCTTGGTGTAATGACTTATATTATCAATATGTTTACTTTTAACTTACATTTTCACAATATCGTTTAAGCACAAGACAGATATTTACAGTATAATCCATATATTGCCACTCATCCCTATACAGTTCCCGTTGCGACACAATCTTTTTAGACAAACTTTGAACATGTTAAAGCTGAATTAGGGCTATTTAAGTTCAGTGCAATTCTGACACACATACGTAGAATTTACTACACATATAGTAGCTCTGATTCAAAACATAGCAAGGAATTTTATAAACACTCCTGGTGCAAAAACTTAAACTTTAGATTAAACAAGGTAACCTAAGGCTCAGGTATTCATTTTTCACTCCATCTTGCGCACAGTTGAACATACAAGCCATTTAAAGTACATTTCATGAATGTGTGCACTACCTAGTGGACCTTTGTGTTGAGCACTTAAACACTGGCATGCACAAGTCCCCACGGACTCAAAATCAGGATCCACATGGATAGTGTGCGCAGACATCAGCGGACTGTGCTAATGACAAAAATGACATAATCTGAACTCTCCGTGAGTGGAACACGGACAAGGAAAGTCTATCTTTAAGAGTCAGCATAATTAAAGTGGCATTGCATGTACTGTATCTTTCCCAGAGGGCAATCCCAGAATGCACTGGGTTGACCTCAGTGAAAAACTAAAACCCACCAAGGTGGATGACACAAGCCAATCATTAAAATACTATGTCACTTTTTCAACTCACTTTTTTACTTTACAATACAGATTCAAAGCAGTTTCACAGCAATTAACAGAATATAACAATCAATAACGCAAACTTCTTCAAGTATGAGACGAATTCTAATTCTGCTGTAAAGCAGCTCTAACGAAGACAACAGTGTCTTTATTCAGCTCAATTTAGTGATTCAGTTCAATAACTGTGGAAAGTTCACCAGTTATGAAACAAGTTCAATTCAGCTATAAGCAGCTCTACAGAGGGCAACAGTGTTGTTATTCAGCTCAGTTCAAGTTTTGTTCTCATCCAGTAGTGTCAGTGCAGTCAAATTGATAATATTACTGAATATTAAGTGTCTTTTAAACCCAGACCCAAGCCAAAGGTGACAGGGGCAAAGAGCCTAAACTCAATCAGGTGACAGAAATTGACAAAAACAAACCAGACTCAGTCAGTGGACCAGTTCTCCTCTGGCCCAAATGAACAAACACAGTGTGATATTGGGAGACCAACCAAGACCAGCCAAACCAGCTAGTTTAAGATGTTTTATTTCAGCAGGGAATTCAAATCATTCAAAATGTTCTTTGTATACTGTATGAAATATGTAGTATGTAGCACTTCAAATCAGCCACTTTCACACTGTAAACGAACATCTTACACCAATCAGATTGTTTGCTGGTCTTAGTAACTGTAGTAACCCAGCCTTGTAAGAGATTTTGGAAACCTTATGGCACTTTTGGCCAGATAAATCTAGCAACCCAGCTTAGGCCGACTTAAGCAGGTTTTTAAACAAAGTTGAGGTTTATAATTAACACAACTGATTGATTGCTCAATGCCATGCTGACACACAAATTTGGAATTTACTACGCATACTATGTCTGTCCCTTCAGAGGCCTTTGTCCTGGTTTCTAGTTTGTGAATGTGTGTGAGATGAACAATACCGAAATAAGACAAAGACCCTGTCAAGACAGCTAAGCTAACTAACAACGCTACACGAAGGGCCATATGATCTGTAGCTTCAGCCAGACTAAACAGCACTCCTCCAGAGACTCCCTGACCTTGCACAATATTAGGGGACACACAATCCTACTATAATGCAACATGGAAGTGAACTCAATGGAGGACACCCCCTTCAACCGGCTCTATTTTAAGATCTCCAGCAACTTCTTTGCAGTAAAAATCACCTGCTGCAAAGCTAAATCCTGGCATTCGCATCTTCACGAAGAGAAGCTAAGCGTCTTAGAGTCAAAATGTCTGTCGAAATCCTTCAACTGCAACATTACGACTGTGAAATTTAGATGTTTCCTGGGGAAAAGCTGCTGCTTTTTTTTTTAATTCAAGCTCTCCGTCTGGTAGGAGAAAAATCAATAAAAACACTCACTGAGAAAACTGTTTTTTGGGCACCGCATGATACATGGGCTAATCGTTCAGGGAACATTCAGTCCACAGACATTTCATGTCTTGCTCGTTGGATGGAGTGACAAAATCTAAGCTTTATCTTTTTTTAATAGAGAGAGGTTTCAGGTTAGTGTGCTTCTTTTGGACACGTCCGGATCAATTTATTGACGTGTAGAATACGTGATTGTGAAGCAACGCTCACATATTCCAGCCTCTCACAGATAAAGCGTGCTAGCTGCAGGAGCCAACCACATCCTGAGTAAACATAACCTTCTCCCCGCTGGGAAATCATAAATTGACCCCCGACAAGCCCACATGGTCCCATTCCACCAATCACAGCGGGCCATTTTTCTCAGGTCTGCAGATTTTACAGATCCTCATCACAAAAGAAAATCTTTACACTATTTGATTCTGACATTGAGACTAGCCTACTGTTTCTTTAATAAACCCCAGAGGACTTTTAAAACGCACACACCGTTAATCTGTGTGAAATCTGCAATTGCTCAGGTTGAAAAAGAGCAAATTAAGATTGTGAAAGACTGGATTAGAAGCTACAACTATAATGCAGGAGATTTATATTCACACAGTGCAGTAATTACTCGAACTTAGCCAATCAATTATTTATGCAAAATTGACATGGAGGCTGCTGGTATTTTTCATCTCCTGATATAACAGGGAAAGATCCTCTGGATAAATTAGTCATGACCACATATGCACGTGGAGCAGTCCAGACACATGAAATATTAAAAAAAAAAAACAGACAAAGTGCGGGATTTCACAGTGAGTGAAAACACTGTTGTACTGTACTGTATATTTTAACCAAACAACCAACCAATTATTTATAGCACACCCACACCACAAACACACACACACACACACACACACACACACAATAAAATAAGATGTTTACATTTTAATTTACTTATGTTAAAAAATAGTTAATTATTTAATTATAAGAATATAAACTTATTTAATATGTTTATGCAGTATATTTAATATGGCAATTATATTTAAATAATATTTCATATTATTTAATGCATTTCGTACAGCTGGAGTATAACATAACAAAAAATGTACTGGCAATTCTGTAAATAGAAGTCACCAGCTGTGTTTCAGCACATCATAGAAGGAAAGAAAAAAAAACCCTGCAAGAGCTGCAAGAGGGGCTTACCCTGTCCATAGTATGAAGCATTGTCCATGCACACACCCAGTCCATCATGCATAAATATGCAGGAAAATCTATCTACATATCACACTCATGCTGAAACAGGAACATATTTCCCACATTAGCTCAGCATAATTTACAAGTTTTAGTGAACAAAGTAATAAAACCTTAATCAAAAAGCACCAAAACCAATCACAGCTGCAAGTTCACCTGTTCATTTAAACCTCCCGAATAAAACAGACGTTCTTACTTACAAGCCACAATGAAGATCCATTCAGAGCACAGTTCTCTTCTGAAAAGGCTGCAGTCCAGGTGATATGCTGACCCAGCTATGAGCCAGCACAGGAATCCATCCTTTCCTAACCATGGTAACCAACACCTTTCTAGAAGCGGTGCGTGCGTGCAAGCGTGAGAGCCGCTAGAGAGGAGAGCTGACAGCGGCAGCCACGGGAAACCAAATTCAATCTATTGCCATGGCACCAGTGCTGCGGTGACAGCAGCCTTTCAGCATGCAGACCTTTTCATTCAGCTGTTCAGCAGACCCTAAGCCCAAAACCGCTGTCCTGCCTCGCTCGTTTTCTTTTAAAACCTGCAACACATGCCATTTGTCAGCTTGGAGTTAAATTACCTCGGCCGATGAGAGAGAGAGTCTTTTCCGCGGCGCTGGCGAGCCCCAGCCGTCACAGGGAGAAGAGGAACAGTAGCTCTGCAGGGATCCCCAGAGATGCCCAGGGCTGCAGCTCACACGGCACAGCGCATACAAATGCCAGCCACCACCAGCACCAGCAGCAGCAGAGGCAGCGGCAGAGGATGGGAGGGAGAGTGAGAGAGGCAGAGAGAAAGCGAGAGAGAGAGAGAAAGGGGGAATGAAACGCAGCAGAGGGGGGCTGCTCATTCTGAGGCAGCCAGGCACATTACATCATTGCTTTCCAGTCCTGAGGAGGCAGAGCTGGGGAGAGGGAGAGGAGGCACTCCCCTTTACACCTTCTGTCTAATAACGTAAGTCTGTTAGTACAGAACCTGCAGAGGAAAAATACACTGCAGCTGGCTCAAAACTGCAGTTATGAAATGTATTATCGTCAGTTGAGATGGATTTAAGGTTTATGCACAATGGTTTTACATATGTACACACACACCCATTTTGGCATCAATAATGGATAGCAGGATGGAAATAAAATGTATAATCTAATGCAGGTACATTCATATCTCTTTCCTATCTATCTAACCATCATTGAGCAGGGACATTTTTAGAGAAATTAGTAGATAGATAGATAGATAGATAGATAGATAGATAGATAGATAGATAGATAGATAGATAGAATTTTAAATCATAACCAAATGACCATGGGACAGCACATTAATAATAATGCTCGTTATTATTATTATTTTACTTTATTCTGTTATATTTGAGAAAGTTATGGCAAAAACAACTACAACACTAGAAACGCTAAAAAACAAATATCCTAGTAAACACAGTCGGTTAGGCATATGTCTTAACATAAACAGTTGAGAAAGAAAAGGCATGTGTATCAGTATATATAAAATCCGTGCTTCGTTCTAAAGTGAAAGCAAAACTAATAAGAAATATAATGCTGTCAAAGATAAATAAGTGCTCCTGGCTCCTGCTAAATAACCCTTTATAACATCAAAATTATTAACATATTTATTAGATTTAATTTATACAGTGAAGATTTTGCAGTGTTATTTTACATTTGATTATTTCATTTCTGTAGCGTACCTGAAAATGTATTTTTAGACTGAGCTGAAAAACCTGAAAAGCTTTGCACACAGTATTTTGTATTTATTTTCTGCTATTGCTTGTAATTTGGTTATCTGTAGAAAATATTTTTAGCACTGAGCCCATAGTAGCAGCCAGAATAGTTTTTCCAATCGTTTATTTTCTTTATTATTAAAAAAAAAAAAGTGTAGGCCTATTTTTTTTGTTGTGAATGTCCCAATTGAGGTGCAGGATGTGAAAATTTCAGATAAATGTTCATGTTATATAGTTTGGTTGCATTTGTGAGTTAATAAAAATATAGATGGTTGTTTAAAATAGATATATAATATCATACTATCGATATATCGATCGATATATCTCGGTATCAAATCATATTGTAATCGGATCGTATTATTTTTTTTGAGGTATCTGCAAAATATCGTATCGCTGGATATGAGAACCGATATCGTATCGTATCATGACGAACCATCCGATTTACACCCCTAATATATATATAATATACATATTTATATGCTATTGTAGCAACCCACATAGAGACCACATTAAAAATAAATCAAAAACTTAGAGCAACAACATAGCAGTATGCTAATAAAAACAAAAAAACACCCTAGCAACAACATGCTGACAATTATGGTACCCTAGCAACCACACAAAAATCACACTACAAACCAAATCAAAATAGCAATATACTAAAAAAAAAAAGAGCTACATCCTTGAAATAGAATAGAAACATTACCATACCGGACACGAGCAGTGTGAAAATAAAACTATTGATAAAACGTGTTTTGTTTTATGCTGGATGCGGTGTGAGGAAGCACTAAAGTTTTCTTTCTTTTCTTTCTTTTCTTTCTTTTTTTTTTTCAATTACGTACATTATCACCCTATAGTTTGTTAGTATACTACATTTGATCCAATACTAAAAAACTAGTTACCGCTGCTGATAGGGTGTTTAAACGCAGGAGAGACAGTAAATTATTTTCTGTTCATCATTATGCTGCCTCCTTACTCTCTCTCTAATTTTTCCTATTTTTGAAAGTCATGAAAACACTATCATGGAGTTTTTATTTTGCTATTGAACAAACAGGCAGTTACATAATTATGGGTGTGGTGAAATATACACAGTACACATCAATATTAGTAAATAAAAAACTTTTATTTCGGATGTGATGACAGCCCGAATATATATATTATATATATATATTAATATCTATTATATATATTATATATATATAAAGATATATATAACTTGTATATTGGATATATATAGGATGTAGATTCCTATTCACGCGATAGACGTTTACCCAAAACTATGAGACTTCCGCTTCTGTGAACTGAAAATGTGAAATGAGTCCATTGTGGTGGGGCGTTTTGGCCAAGCAAGCTAATTTTTTGCCAAAGTGGCTTCAAGGATATAGAGCAGCTTAAGGCCAGTGAGCGTTTGGGCAGTGTGGGGAGTATGTGGTTCCAGCGGTTGGCTGAGGGCAGCGAGACAGTGCCGTCCCAACCCCCACCACAGATCGCATGACAAGCCAACACCACAAGCACATCAGTTAACGGCACTGAACTCTTTTTCAAGGGAATATGAGAAGGGAAAAACTACATTTGAGCAATACTTAAGACACCAAATGTATAAGACATGTGGATCCTGTTTGCTTACACAGTCATATGCAAACAGCACATTGAATTGAAAAAAGAAAGAGCAGATACTAGATATACACTACCTGTCAACATTTTTTAATAATTAGGATATTTGAATGTTTTTGTCTCTTATGCTCACCAAGATTGCATTTATTTGAAAAGTACAGTAAAAAGTTATATTGTGAAATATTATTACAATTTAAGAAGAAAATTTTATATTTTATATATTTTAAAATGTAATATATTGCTGTGATGACAAAGCCGAATTTTCAGGAGTCATTACTCCAGTCTTCGGTCTTTCAGACAGAATTCTAATATTGTGATTTGGTGCTTAATTATTATTCATTATTGGTGCTATTTATGGTCTTACTAAAATCAATATTGAAAACAGTTTTTGGTGCTTAATAGTTTTAAGGAAACAGTTAATTGCTCTGTAGGCATAGAAGTGATACGAAAGAAAAAAAAGCAATATCATTTTTTTGAATGAGAGTGTATGGAAACCCGGGGGTTTTTCTTAACCCCACATGGAATAAAACAATTTAAGTAATGCGAGTTTAATCTCAGCAATGCTGACTTTTTTCTCAGAAGCATGATCAGTATCCAATGCAATAGCGAGTTAAAAAGTCAGAATTGTGAGATATAAACTTGCAATTTGACTTTTGTTTTCAGAATTGCGTGATATAATCTCACAATTGCAAGTTATAAAGTTAGAATAGCAGACATAAACTCGCAATTGTGAGAAATAAAGTCAGAATTCCGAGATAAATACTTGCAATTCTAACTTTTTTTGCTCACAAATGCAAGTTTATAATGTACCGCGGAATTCAGACTTTTTTCTTGCAAATGCAAGTTTGTATCTTGCAATTCTGACATTTTTTTCTCAGAATATTGAGATATACAGTAAGCTTGACAATGCAAGTTATGAAATCCAGTTCAGAGGGAGAAAAACAGAACGAATGTTTCGAAAATTGTGAGTTTATGTCTCACAATTCTGGCAATTGCATGTTATAAAGTCAGAATTGCGAGATATAAACTTATATTCCAAACTTTTGCCTGGTAGCATAAGTGGAGCTGGCAATTTAATTACAATCAATCAATCAATCAATCAATCTTTATTGTATAGTTTTTTAAAATAATTAATTTGCACTGAATTAAGTTGTTTAATTAAAAGTCCAATTTATAAGTCAACAGAAGATTTCCCTCCAGCATCTGTACTTGTGTCACATCCTCATATCGAGAGACAGGGGATAGCACCTTTTGTCAGGCACCAAAAAACAGCATTTTCTTTCCCAGCTGGAGAAGCCTGGCTACGACTGGCTTTGCGGAGAGCCCAGCCGACCCGGCTATTATCTGCAGATTTCAGAGTTGTCTTAGCAAAAGCAAAACCACTTTACATCAAAGTGATACACATTATAAAAAAAAGCAAAAAAAACAGGGAGCCTCTACTATTATTCCATTCAAAGGTTCATCTCCACACAGACCTCCCAACAGGTCTTTCCAATATTTGTGTTTCCCTCGTTCTGCTCGGCTTTGCGGTTAGATGGAGTCTCCTAACAATCATAAGACAAACTGCTGTCTGAGCCTGAGCAACACAGAGCCAGCTAGTGAAAACACAGTCCTTTTTGTTCTGAAGCAGACCTAACTAAGTGATTGTGATTTATTTGCGCTAATTCCACACTCTTCAAAAAAGCCATTGATTCATAGCAAGCAAAATCTCCCCAACAAATAGAGCAGGCCTGTTTCTGATGAATGGCCTCCGCTGTTTTCACTGGCACTTGATTTCGTAGAAGCGATTTTTCTCAATAGTGGCAGCTGTTGGTCAATCGATGGAGGGTTTGAAGAAGAAATCATGGCCTTTTGCTGCAGTGCACTCTTGACTGGGTAAGCGGCAGATGTTATTGCTCAAACTCTCGTAGATAGAGGACGATATTGACGGCGTTTAGTGTCCTCTGTGGAATGCAGTGTGTTATGCATTCTTTGAGTCTCATGAGTCTTGTCCTTTTAGCTGTGCATTATTGACATCAATGACAGGCTTGATTTGCTTCTATTATTGAACACAGTCCAGACAAGCCAGATACTGTTGTAATAATTATAAGCATTTTCATGTATTGACTGATAAATTACAGATTTCTGTACTAAACTTCTATACTACTTTGTCTAAATAAATTAAAAATAATAAACTAAAAACTGAAATCAGTCATTTTACATGCTGAATTTAGGCATCACAGCATTATAATGTACAATGAAAAATTGATTTTCATGTTTAGATTTGCTAAACATTTAACAGTGTTATTATTAAATTATTAGTGTTTTTAAAAAAGAGGTCTTATTTAATTATTATGAGTGTTTAAAGAAAGGAAATTAAATGAGCATGCACTCGAGCAACCATAAAAGAAATACCATAAATATACATTTTTGATGGCCATATTTATAATTGTAAACCATGGTGACTGTGCTCTTAAAAAACCTTACCTAATTGGTGTTCCTGGTCAAAATGATTTTAAAATTACTTTAAAATGTTTTGTAAAAAAAAAAAAAAAAAAAAAGAAGAAGAAGAAGAAGTTTGTAAATCTCTCATTATGCTAAATTATCGGACAAATCCTGGATTTGATGTTTTTGTCAACTTGTTTTCTTTCAGTCAACTTCAGTCTACAGTCAGCTTCCAAAATAAAATACAGAACCTGTGCTATTTGGAAACGGAAAAAAAAAACAGTGAATCCAATATTTGGTGATAGAAAAATCAAGGGACTTTTTTCAAGTTATTTTTGACTGGGAACACCACAAGTGTACAAGGTTTTTTTAATGAATAAAAAGAAGAATTTGTTATACCCTGTGTGAGCAAAGTCAGGAGGTTTTAGTCCAATGAAATAAAATGTAACTGCATTTTCAGGAAGAAGAAAATCCTCTCTGGATCAAAAATGACTGGAACACAATGGGGGTTATGTTCATGTTTAGATTTGCTAAAGATAATATTTGACAGTGTTATTCGTTAATATTTGGCATTTTAAATTAAATGAGCATGCACAATTAAACATTGAATATTGACTGATAATAATAAAAAGGTTTATTTTTTAATTTAATAAAATACTTTTTCTGTCAATGGAAGACTGTTCACTACTACTATAAATTGCTGTTTTGCCCTTCACCACATCAAAACAGTATAAAACATCATTGTTCATGGACGCCCAAACAGACCAGAATAATAATGGAACATTGTCTGTTTCATATTGGACTTAATACGTATGACGAAGATGGGACAAAGTACAGTCTAACGTCTTTTGTGAGTCCCTTCGTGTCTTTGAGAGCCCATGAATGACATTCCAAATATGCCATGCTGTAGGTTGACTGGAATGCAGAAAGCGGTTCAGACTGTACTGTTTTCCATTGTGTACAAAAACTCCTCTTACAGGGCAATGCCTTAGGCAAAGACAGAAGCGCCAGGAATACAAACACCATGGCAAAAGAAGTTGACCTCTAGGCTGTGAAAATTTGTCCTGCCTAAAATCCTTGAGATATTACAGAGGAATAGAGGGCTACAGTATTTTCTGAAATGCTGATTTCTGCCAGTCTGGTTTAATTCGGTTCAGATCAAATTTATTTACACAGTTCTTTTGACAATGGATATTGTTCTAAAATAGTGTCAGTGTCTGGCCAAGCATAATGGGACCATGCAGGGAAAAGTCCCTTAGTCCTTGAAAAAAAGCTTGGGAAGAACCCAAGTTCAAAAGGGAAACCCATCCTCATCTAATTGACCTTTATGAGAGGGATATTATGTTTTATGTGGTCACAATGGTTACACATAAATTCTGGCATAAACTTGTGCAAAGAATAATAAAACATTAGATTTAGTTCAGAAGGGACTGAACACAGGAAATAAAAGAGTATGACAGAGCATAAAAGAAGGCAAAATGATCCAAACTTACTGAACACATCCTACCAAACCTTGACTATTTACATTACTGTTCAATGTTTGAGGTCAGCAAGATTTTTTGAAATAAATTTATACTTTTATCAGCTAGGACACATTAATTTGATCAAAAGTGACATTAAAGACATTTATAATGTCACAAATATTTTTATTTCAAATAAATTTAGTTAGAACTCTTCCTAATTCCTTAATCCTTCACAGGCATAAATTACTTCAATTACTTATTTCTTCAAAGTATATTCAAATGGGAAACTTTGTTTTTAAATGTTATTTTAAAATTTTAATAATATTTTACTATATTTTTGATCAAATAAATGCAGCCTTTGTGAGCACAAGAGACTTCTTAAAAAATAATAATAATAAAATTCGGACCTGCCCCAAATTTAGAAAAAGTTGACTGTAGATCAGTGGCTGCAGGCATTCATGTTTAAAGAATAGGTCATAATTTCTCCTTTTTTTTTTAAATACATTTTTAAAAGTCTTTTCAAAATGAAAGTATAATTAAAAAAAAAAAAGCAATTCTTTAAATAAACATTTATGAAATGATAACGTTCCCCCCCCCCCCACCAAAAAATATTTTAAAATTAATTTATATCTAATTATCGTATGTGCGCCACCTCTCAATCAGTTTGAAACAAGCATAAACTGTGACTACAATGAAAATCAACTGGTATGTGATCAGCCAAATTCCTAACAGGCAACCCTTGAAACAAAGAACACAAAAGAGCACTTATCACATGATTCAAACTTAAATATGCATTAATGATTCCTACATTCTATTTTAAACAGCCTTAGAGTGTCAGAAGTGTTGGTTCCTTGTGAAGTAATTACAAAAATGCACTCACACAAAGAGAGTCCAGTCTTCTCAGGCATGAAATATGGTGCCGATTGATTATATTTAGCAGTGGCAGTGTGACTGCCCTCTCCCAAAAGCATTTTTGCTAATTACACGGTCAGAGGTCAAAGAGCTGGCCCCTTTTGTGTCCATTCAACACTGCCAAGACAAATCAGATCGGCTGACAATCTTACTTTGTGTGTTGCACTCTTTAATCTAGGAAAGAGGATGTGGGCTGAAGATGATCATATCAAATCTCTGGATATTCGTCATGCAAAAATGCCATCCTGCCTTGCATGCGAGAGTCTGATTCATGCACTGATTTACCAACTTAAAAAAGGACCAAAGGTCAAGAGATCAATGATCTTCTGTTGTCCTGCATGAGACAAGAATGACAAAAATGTGACGTGAAAGCCATTGCCAACATGCAATCAATTAAAAATGTAATATTTACTAAACAAAGTGTGCATCCTTCAGTGCATCCTTTTTACGCTCATATCACCCTATAGTTGTTGAAATATTTCCGTTAAGGATGGAAATCATAAACAATTTAATTATTCTGGTTTCTTAATTTTATTCATGTTTTTAGTAGTTTTAAGAAAGAAATAATTTAAAGAAATTAATCATTTTAAAAATAGATTCAAGCAATTCTTGCAAATCTATGTTTATGCCATGTCTAATGACTTTTTTCCTTTTTACCATTTGAGGTAACACTGTAAATGCAATTCAGTTACTTACATATTAAAACAACAATACTAAATAAAAAAATGAGGTAACGGATCTTTTCATAATATTTTAAAATATATAACAAAACAAATAATGTTCACCTTCAACTACACATTGGCATATGAACAACCAGTCAGTATCTTCACTGATGCAAGTCTCACAGTTAGTTGAATGTATGTTTTTGGTTCACTAAAAATAATGTTTTGCTGAATGTTTTTGATTCACTTAACAGATACATAAGAATCATTAGTTCGGCATTCAGACTGCACTAGTTTTGCCAAATGCTTTTGATTAACTAAAAAGAACAGATTCTTAAGTTTGCTTAGTAATTAGGCAATCAGACTTCACAAATTTTGCTGAATGTTTTTGATTCTCTAAAAAGGAACTGTTCATAAAAGGTTATTCGCCAAAATCAGGCTACACTGCTTTTGTTGAATGTCTTTGTTTAACTAAATAAAAGCAGTTCATTAGAGTATTTTGTTTGTGATGTATGTTTCACCACACTGTAGATTCACAAGAAACTCTTTCACAGTATTTTTGGAGGAATATTGTCTACATCAAAAAATAAACATACGATAACAGTTAAACATAATGCCATTCGTTTCTGGTATTTTTTATTTATTCATTTATTTATCTAATTACCTTAAAGGGCACCTATTATGCCCCTTTTTTTACAAGATGTAATATTGGTATTGGGTGTCCCCAGAATGCGTCTGTGAAGTTTCAGCTCAAAATACCCAACAGATCATTTATTATAACATGTTGAAAATGTCATTTTTGGGGTTTGTCTAAAAAAAGAGATGTTTTGGAGTATATAGCTTTAAATGCAAATGAGCTGCATATTCCCGCCCTGTCTTCAGAAGAGGGCATCGTGTATACGTCTCTCTGCATTGCATATCTACATATGGGAAGTGAAATGCACTAAAAGTGAAACGAAACAGCGCAACGTTAGAGAGATCAACTGATCGAGCCGTGCGACCGTGCTACCGAACGAATCACACGCTACGAACGGCACAAACTAATCTCACAAGCGCTGCGCGGATCAGTTAAAAAATACTTAATTTGATTGATTGACGCTGTCAATCAACCCCTGTGGCCCCGCCCTATACAATGTGACGTCACACTGCATGAGAATCAAAACGGCAGGCCTAGTGAGACTGAGTTGGTTTAAAGGGAGTTAAAAAATGAGAAGTGGGTGGTTGTGTTCACCCACTGCCAAAACACATTTATGTCCAAACACCATGTAAAAGTGGATTTTGCATAATAGGTTCCCCTTAATTCTGGTGCATATTAGCATGTCATGTTAAACACTCCCTGCCAAGAAACATCAAAATCCAAACATTTCAGCACCTTTTCTTTGCAAAGCTTCACAACGTACCGAATGTAAACACCACAAATTAATAACCCTTTTCAGTGCCTCAGCCAAAAATCTGTGATCCATCACCTCAAAGCATTAGCAGCCTGTTTTCTTTGGATTCTTTCAACACGTGTTACTTTTTTTAACACTCTATTCATGTCTCTAGCCACAATTATGACAAAAATCCCAAAAAAGAAGCAATGCGAACAAATTAGTCTGTGGTTTTGAATTACTGAAAATGAGAAATATTATGTTTCTTCCACTTCTTTTCAATTTCCCTGCAGAGCTGCTGGTGGTTCCCCACAGATAAAGTAAAGGCAATTCTGATGCACAGTGTTACACAAATGAAAAGAATATCATTGCATTTAGGAAATATCAACAGGCACCATGGGAAATAAAGCTATAGTTTTTTTCTGGCTGAAGTATTAATCATTACTCATCATAATTTAAGAAACAGCTTGGCTTTGTAAACAAGCATATAATTCAGCACTCACAGAGATATTACACAGCTGCTACACACTGCTAAAAAATCAAAACACACTCTTTAACTGTTTAACTTGTGTTCTCCAGTCAGGCCGCACAAACTTGACCCCAAATTATCCAATAATTTCAACGCGTTGCTTTAATAGAGATAAATGCCTGCTGAATTCTCTTGTCAAAAGCGCTGAAAGATATTATTTAATAGCAAATCTGAGCCATCTGAAACTCTTCATGATAAATGATTCCTCTGGCAGAGCACTCCAAACTGACAATTTGAATGCTATTATAAATTTTTCAGCCTGTGATCGCCACAGAGAGCCTATAGAGAAAGTGCTATGACTCAAACAGCAGGTAGCACCATATCTAGAGTCAACATTGAGGTTACATTCCCAGGCCCGGAGCAATCGTTCAGTAGGATTTAATGTTGAAACAAATCTAAACGCCGGACATCATGTAAACACAGCAGTTATACTGTATGTGCCTCTCTCTTGCCGTCATGGAGTTACATGAGATCTATTATTAGGATAAATTCAGCTGTTGTGACTGGTAGCAATTTGTCATGCAAGATTTTGTAATGATTCTCAGAATGGGAATGGTAAAAGTCCAGCTCTGTGTGGTTATGTAACAGAACACAAAGCAAGGCCAGCAGCAACGCTACAGCAGAGTGGTGCCATTTCACTTTTGATCGAGGGATTTTCTACCATCCAATGAAATTCAATGATTTGGCCAAGATTGATGAAGTGGATTAAATTACAAATAATTCAGCTTCACGATTTGATGGCTGGTTGTAACAAAAAAAGGAATGGACCATACCTGGTAACCCAACCCAAAGTGTCAAAAACCGAAACGTGGTCAAGCGTGTTTAGTGTCACTATTAATATGCTAAAGGTACCCATAGGCATCCCTATATCAACAAACTATGAACTTCATTGTTTTTAGTAAGAAATCTTTTGGAATTTCAATCACCATTTCCATCAGCCAAAATAGTCAAATCACAGACACATTAAAAAAATGTAAGCCTGATAAAAGCATTACACCAGCTTTGATTGTGAATCGTCACTGGCTCTTGTGTGTCTCGTGACTGACTGCGTCATGCAAAAGTTCAGATTGAGATAAGACTGGTTAAACAGAGCAATTTTCAGCAATTCAAACCTTCTGAAATTAAATTGTGTTCCTCAGATAAATATATCTTAAGACGTCAGAAGACTTGGTATGCAACATGAGTCATTTATAATACTTTTTGTTTTAACAGTTTTTTGGTCTGTTTTTGCAATTTCATTTTCTTAAAGAGACAAATATTATATGAAATATGAAATATGAAAATCCCCCCCACCCACTCAAAAGGAGAAATAAGAGTCTTCAAATTGATAATTTACATCACTCAGTGACCAGGAGTCATGGTCCAAAAAAGATTGAAATACTACAAAAGTATGGCTTGTACACTATATTCCAGGTCTTTTAAATCATACAAATGTTTTTTTTTTTCTGTGATGATGAACAGATCTTATTAAGTCATTATTGGTTCACCATAAAAAGTTTTGCTGCAGGGCTTGAATCAAATATGACACCTATGGCACAGATTTAATGTTCGGATTTAATATCTTTAATATAGAATCTTATTTAATATTGTGGTTGACAAGACCAAGAGAAATAATGACATTTTTGTTATTTGATGTGCCGTCCAACCTTCCGTTTCACTTGGTGATAATTGCATACATTTATGTATTATTATTTCTTTTTATATTTATATTGTGGAAAATGAAGAAGTGAGAAAAGTTTTAACCCAAAAATGTAAACAAATGCTAATATGTATTACTATTAGTATATATTATTTATTTATTGTGCACTTATATTGCAGAATTATATATATAATTCTGCTAAATATGGTTTGAGGGTACATGAGCAAATAATGACAGCTTTTATTATTATTATTATTATTGTTGTTGTTGTGTTAACTTTTTTGTTTTAAATCGTCTTTCGTATGATTATTTTATTTGTTTAACTTCTTATTTGCACAGAAAGAAAACTGTAAAAAAAATATTGATTAAAAATGTGATTGACAAGCAAACGTATTGGCATGTGGTGGGGTGGAGCAAAATTTGTTAAATTTCGTTTAAAAAGTGGACACACATGCAGAATAACAGGAAATTATTAACCTCTTCAATCTGACAGCCATCCATATTCATCAAAACATCAACAAACAAAAAAAACCCTGTACATTGTGAGATCAAGCTCAAATAAATGGGACACAGTCTTACAAGTCAAGCAGCAAACAGTGTGTCCTATCCAAGAAAAGCTCACATGAAGGAGGAACTCACAACATACTTCAAGGACAAGATCATTGCGAGCTCAGCCAAGCTCTTATTCAGTGGTGACATATTGAGTTCCTCATAAAGGAGCAGGGCACATTTTGACAAACAGCGTAGTGTTGCGTTCTTCACCTTGAAGAGCGACTTCTTTGTGTCCTTGAAGCAGGACTTCCCTCAGATTGTGGGTGCAGTGATCATTATACAAGCACTGCAAAGGTTGACCACCGTTTTCTTATTTCACTCCTACCTGTCCTGCCATCTCCCTCCCCCCTCATCCCTCGTTCCCTTTCTTTCACCGTGGTGTACAGTTCCACGTTACCTTGGCAACACAGTGGTTATGTTCTGCTCTTCATTCAGCCGGCATTCTCTTGCCCTGGAGGGCAGATGCACTCTGCTTGTCCTCCTGTCATCCACACCAAAAAAGCCCATGTGGACGGCTCCATCAAACCCCCATTTAACCTTGACGCTGCCTGAGATGACTGCAGACATCCAAAACACAAAATAAAGTGCTACCAGATGCTCTCAGTCTTCTATTTTCTTTTGAATTTTCCACCAGGAATATATTTGTCCCTCTATATGAACCTCAAACTGCATTGCAAAGATACCAAAACCTTACTCTGAGTGGGGGTTGAGGACATTTCTCTAATTGAGGAGGCTAGTTGCCATGGCAACCTATTGAACCGTTGCATAGGGTAATGGGAGAACACCTTGCTGCTTGGTTTCACCTAACTGTTGTGACATCCCACCATCACTGGTCCGCTAGCGCAAATCCATCTGAAATCTCTGGAAAATACAGAGCACTTTAGTCTTAATGACGCTTCAGCTGCTTTAATGCGTTTATTTCAACATTACATGAAAGAAACACTAAAGAGTAATAATTTGTGTTTTTACAGAGAGCGATAAGGCAACAGAAAGCCTCAACACATGCTTCAAAGCAGACGTTACTTTGTTTATCTTCTCTCAGGTTGAGGAGGAGTATCTGAGTGTTATTAATTTGAGCGCTGACAGAACCGGTATGCTGGTATGATTAACTAACGTAACCACAGTGTTTATTCTGCACACACGCCTTGTCTGTCTCACAAAAGTCAAACGCAGTAACATACAAGCAAAGTTTTGATAGAGCAAACTGTGTAGACACAATACAAGTGTTTCTGAAACAGCCGGGATTTTGTTTAAAATCTTGTGTGGTGATCTCAATGAAATCATAATTAGGAGTATGCTTATTATTTTCACAGAAGACAATTGAATATCTGTAGTTTTGTCAAAGCATATATGCATATACACTTCATATATACACAAAATATTTTCTTTAGCATGCATTTGTGTGTGTGGCTGTGTGTGTGGTGTGTGGGTGGTGTGGTGTGGTGGCCATGCATGTGTTTATATAATAAAAAATAAAAAAAAATAATTATTGATCTTATTTTAAAGTAATGTTTAATAAATTCATGTATTAGTTAATTGTTAAATTACTTACTATATATAATAAAATATATAAATTATAATTTTAAACATTTTTAATATTTACAGGGTTTGTTTTATACTACACATACATGAAAACCATTAATATCAATACAAGTAAATATTAATTGATAATAAGAGGTTTACTAACTTTTTACCAAATTACTTAGTTTTAGTTTATGTGAATAAATGTATTCAACATTTTATCGATGTATATAGATATATAGAGATATTATATAATTCAATTATAATGTTAAATATTTTCAATATTAGAAATCTATAGAAACACAACTAAATACGTGTAATGATTTTACAATCAATAAAGTATGCTTAATGATATTTAGTTTAGTCTTTTAAATAAAATGGACAAATTTTAAAATGTATAGTAGTCTCTTAAATACAGGACCAAATAATTGCTGATAATAATAGTTTGGCAATAAGTTGGCAATTAAATGTTAATGATTTATATCGACGACAGATTGTTAGTTCAACAGATATTTTGCAGTAAGTGTATTACACTTTATACACAACTTACTTAGGTTTTAGTTTATGTGAAATGAAATGTATTTACTAATTTTTTAGTTTAGTCTTTTAAATAAATTGACAATATTAAAATGTATAGTAGTTCTCTTTAAAATACAGACCAAATAATTGATGACTTGATTGCTGAATGATGAAATTTTGCATTTTTCAGATGTTTTCCAATCAAATGCACTTAGAATAAGACTATCCCTCCCAATGTGTGACCGCTAACATACCTAAAAAAAACAGACACAAGTTAATTAATCATAAATATCCATCAAATTGAAACGGAGTAATCCCTTATTATTTTTATTTAATAATTAAAATAATAAATAATTATTATTATTCAATTCAATTATTCAATTCAATTCAAAAAGCTTAACATATTTTTGAGTGTAGAAAATCAAGGCTTGTGGCTGTGATGTTATTAGAGCCTGGCCATTTCAAAACAAGGGACGAACCTTTCCATATGCTCAGCCCAAATATTTTGTTTTAATATCAAATCACGCATGAAACACAGGACAGAAAACTGCCTTTGTCAAGAAATGTAAGGGTTTTTAAAAGAACGTGAGAACAAGACGTTCAAATGACACATCTTAAAAAAAAGAAACTATAAAGGTAAACAAAATAATTTGAAGCACGTCTCTTCTTCAACTTGAGATGCCTGAGACAAGCATTTTGCTTGTTCTATAGGCCGACTTCAAAGACAGAGACTGATAATGTTTGTATATGAGACTGAATAGTCCAGAATTGCCCCATAAGGAGGCTGTGATACATATCATCGCATCCTTTGGCTGCAGATCAGAGTTGGCGAGACGGGGCTCCATTAGTAGGTCCTGCATGTAGCCAGTGTGCTGAATAAGCCATTTTCACGGCATTAAAGCATTAAACTAACAAGCAGTAACGGTTTCAAAAGAACAGATGCCCTGGGGAGAATACGTGTACTTCATGTGTGTTGTTATTAGAAATATTCAGACCACCCCTCCAGGCTGATTACAATAAAAGGGGAAATTATATAGTAGTTTAGCACTAAACTGTCACTGATATATAAACAAGCTTAGGCATCAGGTGTTTAGACAGGGAAAAACACTCAAAGATATAAATAGTGAAGCTTTCAAAATGCTAATAAATACCCACACATGAACCGACAGCAGATTAACCACCTTTCTTATTTTGTAATTATTCATATGTTCTACAGAAGGGAATCCTCAACTGTGGGTGTGACTTTTTTTTAAAAACATTTTACAAAATAAATCACTCAGAGTGTCTCACAGCTCTCAGCACCAGCGGAGGAAGAGAGAACATCGCGCACCAGTTTCATCTTCACACTTTTCTTGCACAGCTGCTGCACCTTTGAACTCAGAAGCTGTATTTCTGTAAACTGTGATTACTCTGCCTATAGATTAATTAGACAGCTTTTTAAAGCTCTAGTAGAGAGAATATCCCAGGTTCACATGCTAAGACCTTATGTAAGGTGAGATAATACACTCCAAAAAAAAAAGAGTGTGTAAAAATATGGCTCAATGTACAGTGTTAATTTGAAGGAATTTTCAGTATTTATTTTTTACAGGTGTTTTACCCATATTTCGAATTATGTATTGTGGTGTGTTGTGTTTCAGGGCTGGGAAAAATGTACTGGTAATTTTCAAAAATCATTCTAATATGTTGATTTGGTGCTCAAGCAACATTACTTATTATTATCAGTGTTGAAAACAGTTGTACTGCCTAATAATTTTGTAGAAACCATGATACACTTTTTTCAAGATTATTTGATGAATAGAAAGTTCAAAAGAACAGCACTTATTTAAGATATTTTAATGTAAATAAATATATTTAAAGTCACTTTGGGTCACTATGCATCCTATATGTTTGTTAACATTTATACAAACAGTATTTAAATAGTAATATACTCTAAACAAAAACAAAGCAAAAATCGAATTGAAAGTTGAACATTTGAAAGCAGGAAATAAGCAAAATAAAACTGCTTATCATAGCCAAACAGTACATTTTTACAGCATAATAAAAGTAGTGATCACAAAGAAAGAAAGAAAGAAAGAAGAAAGAAAGATATTTGTGTGATTTGCTCTGAGAAGTGCAAATTAGAGCAAATGATTATTTTCTGTATTTTTAGATAGTCAAATAACTGTCATTTATAATAACTGACCTTATATAAATTCTGATTACATTGCATAATGCCACATGAGTCACGACTCGATCTTGTAATTTAATTGCAGGAATGACCTAGCAAAACAGAAAGAAAGAAATATGAATCTTTTACTTAGCCACAGCATTTATGGTTATGGACTATAAAGTATGAATCTGTTAAACACTCATGACGTTAATGTCTTATGAGTTTCATATAGAGCAGCATTTACAGCATACAAAGGAACCCAGTGTGAGGAAACAGTATTAACCTCTATGATTGCTCACTGTCAGACACTGAGGAAGCTCATCTGCCCATTTCACCCTTCCGACCAAGACCAGATGCAGCTGCTGATTTAATGGTGTGTCGTGAGAGCGTTCATTAACGTCTGTGCCGGATGTGTTTCAATGATACTTGGCTAGTCCACTATCACAGATTAGATATGTGTCACAATGACTTATGATCATTTGTTTAGCATCCTAGTTGATCCTAGTCATCCTAGTCTCTCATCCAAGCGAGCCCTTGTCTCTCGCCCTCTGATTTATGTATTTTCATTAAATGACACACAAAGAACTGTACAGGACTTGTTTGTGACAAAGCTCTGTCGAACCCCGAATCCAAACCACACCGATGCAGCCACCCTCCCCCATTCACCCAGCCAGATGGGTCCGTAACACTCCGATCACACAGGGCATTCATACAATTTAGCAACTGCGTCTATCACCATTAGTTGCACAAACAGGAGGATGGAAGTAGTTTTAATATACATAAACATGGATACAATGAATTGGCCAAAAGTATGTAAATGTAAACACCCCCTTGTAATTAACAGCTTCTGCGATTCCGGTAATTTCAGTGATGAAAAATCTGAATGCTGCACTACACAATGACATTCTAGAGAATTATGTGCTTATAAGTTTGTGGCAACAGTTTTCGGAAAGGTCTTAACTGTTCCAGCATGACAATGACCCTGCAGTTCACTGAGGTGTTGTTGAAGATCTTGACAGGCCTGCAAAACACCCTGGCCTAAACCCCACTAGACATCTCTTGGATTAAATGAGACTATGGTTGGGAACTAAATGGAACCAAACCAGTTCTTTTTAGTAAATCAAAAACCCACAGCTCAAACAGTATAGTCTGAATTCCAAAAGAATGGCTCTAATGAGCCGGTTCTTTTTAGTGATTCAAAAACCCACCAGCTCCAGCAGCGTAGTCCAATTCCCAAATGCATGACTCTAATGAGCCGGTTCTTTTTGGTGATTCAAAAACAGATGGTGCAAAGGGCGTAGTCTGATTCCCAAATGAATAACTCTAATGAACCAGTTCTTGTTTAGCGAATCAAAAATACACAGCACGAACAGTGTAGTCCCATTCCTAAAGGCCTTGATATACTTCAAGCAAAACTGAAGAACGAATTGGTGTGATGACAAAATCAGGCCAACATGAAGTTTGTTTAAAAATGTGAAGCAGCAAACTTTCTGGAAAAGTTCACTCTGGCTGGTAAACCCATTGGTCCATGGCGATTACCTAATAGGAAGTTGTGCTCTGGAGAAAGAGCGTAGCACATATTTACATATGCATCTAAATGTTGCATTCAGCAGTGTAGAGATGTTTGCCAGCAGCATATTGCAGAAAATGTATTTTGAACTCCTTTTAAAGCAAAAAAAATAATAGAATATGTATATTGGGGCCTTAATGAACTGTTTTTTTTTAAAGTGAATCAAAAACACAGCACAAACAGAGTGGTCTGATTCACAAGTAAAAGATTCTAATGACCCAGTTCTTTTTAGTTAATCAAAAATCCACTGCAACCAAATATTGTAGTTTGATTCCCAAACAAATGATTCAAAAGAGTCGGTCGATACTAAAAGTGTGGTTTGATTCCCAAATGAATGACTACTGAGCCGGTTATTTGTGATGAATCAAAAACCCACAGAGCACACAGTGTAGTCTGATTCCCAAAGATATGATTCTAATGAGCCGGCTCTGTTTAGTGAATCAAAAACAGTGTAAACTGTGTAGGCCAGTTACCAAATAAATAACTCTGTAAGTAGCTGTAAGTAAATCAAAAACTAAGCGCAAGCAGCTTAGTCTTATTCCTGACATAAATGACTCTAAAGATCCAGTTCTTTTTAAAGAATAAAAAAAAACATAGCGCAAAGAGTGTATTCTGATTGCTTTGGGCAAATAACTCTAATGAGCCAATTATTTTTAGTGAAAGTTTTTCTGTTACTGAAATTGAAATCTCATCATCTGGCAGTGGAATTGATTTTTTTTTATCCAAATAGTTATTCTATAAAAGTACTACAATAATCATTAATGGAATTATCAAAGAACAGGAATCATTACTGACAGCTTAATCACTCCTTTAATCAGGCCCTGAAAACATCAGATTAGAAAAAAATTTGCCAATTAGAGTTAGTGTTCCATTTTTGGACAATTGACCAAATGAAACTACATGCATGCACTTGTTTTGAACTCTGAATTTATTAACTGGGCAAGGCTCCATGAGAGAGTTGCTTCCAAAGATCTGCAACTCACTTTCTGAGGTTTGCTTGGCAACCAGACGCTAAAAACCATGGCACTCGTCTTTGCTTTGGTGACAGAGCTGGTGCCAGGACCTAATAATACACTGACTGGAGATTGTAGACATTACAAGCCTCCCTGCGTCTTTCTCTCAGAACCTCTAAACATAGCCCAGTATGAAAATCAATGAAAATTAGAGCGATGTCTTTCCTGCTCCATGCCATTTGGACCCCTTTGTAAGACAAAAGGATTTGGGACAACTGCTCACAGGCGTCACAGTGTGGACAGCATGGCATGGTGACAACGGTTGTAATCCCTCAGCGTCTGCTGGCGTGAGCTTGATCCAAAGATTCCTCATGTCAGAAAGCAATCAGTAGCCAAGCTATGTGTGCACCTGGAAAAATGTAACAAGATATACGATCTTGCAAATGGATAATCATACCGTTTTAAGGAGGCTGTAGAACTTTCCAAACCTGATGTTGTCCTTTAAGAAGGTTTAATGAGAGGCAATCTGAAAAATGGTGACATAAAGTTATGGTATTCAGTATGGAAACATTTTTAGATGTTATGAAAAACCCTATTATGTCTCACATTCCTAGGAAAACACCAAACACCAATAAAGAATATTATGGAAAAACTGATCTATCATGCCTAATGGGCAAATAAATGGCATACCATTTCCTTTTGCTAAAACGTTGATGTTTGTACATACTGCACATGAAGCGTGTCCATTTTCTTTTTAAACTCTCCATTTTTATGTACACCAAAGCTAAATCTTGGGTTCAGACAGTTCACCGGTTCATCTAGAGGGTAAATAATACAGTGGTTTCTCTTATAAAACCACAGTGACAGCCATTGTCCTGCATCCTACCTTGTCTTTCACTTTTTGAAAAACAATCCTATAAAAAATGCAATGACCTCCTTCTGCGGTTACAAAATACAGTCTACTTAGTTTGGGACTGTAACAAATCAGTCTGATGAAAAGGCTGGAAGGAGGTTTGTAGGTTAGCAAGAGGAAGACAAAGCTCATTAGTGGAGCCAACCCAGAACAATAACATTGTGCTGACAGACAACGGCAGACATTGTTTTACAGGAGGAACATCTGTGAAATGTGTCCTAAAAAAACCAGAGCAAACTGTTGATACAAAGGATAACAACAAAATGAGATTTAAACATGTTACGGTCTATTTCGCTAAAGCCCCAAATGTTTTTAATAGTCCTGGATGTTTTTTTTTTTTAATTTGTAAAAAATCTTTTCACAATGTTTTTCTTAGATTTTGCACTGCAGCAATTTTACATGGAGAAAGTAAATACATTTAAACATTAAATAACACCATATCAAAACAATACAAATATAATATAAATAAGAATAGCGGGCAACAATTAATCGTGATTTTGTCTTCTTCTTGTTTCTTTGCGTTTTTGTGTACAGAATATACGTGTGTGTGTACGGTGTATATTATTATGTATATATAAATTCACCACACCTGCAATATATATTTAAGAAACCAAATATGTATGTGTATAATATTACATAAAAATATACAATTAAATTATAAAATAGAAATATATACATTAAATAAAGTAAATATTTTTAACAAATAGATACTGATGTGTGTGACATTAGCTCTACATCATAAATATACACAGTACACACACATATATTATATAAACAAAATATAAACTTTTATTTTGGATGATTAATCACAATTAATCATTGCCCATCACTAAATTAATATTAATAGAATAACCTGATAATGGCAAAGACCTTAGTTTATCCTCAATTAAAAACAGAGATGTTGTGGTTTTGCTTTATACGGTTTTTTCTATTTCTTCAAAGTTTAATTCAATGTGGTTACTGCCCATACTTTGCAATTTTTGGCAATATTTAATAGCAATTATGCAGAAAATGGGTTCGACGCCTTTTTTACCATTAAAATAAAAGGTGAAAAGGTAAAGGTGGAAATGTAAAACAAAAACATCTTTAAGTATGTTGCTCCAGGGAACGTATGTTTTTTAGACAGCAAAGCAAACACAAACTATATGTAACATGCACTCAGGTAAAACAACAGCAAGCTGCAGTATTTCATTCAAACCAAAACACAAAGACCTCGGAGCCCTTTTGGCAAATTAAGGCATGTCTCGGCTCCTGAAACAAGATATATGAACAGAGGACACTCTGAGGTTTGGGAAACAACAGATGCGAGGGCTGAGGCCTCAGCGGTGAACTGAATTAATGGGCTTTTGACACGAAACATCCAGAGTATATGTCACCAATGAGCCTGGTCATGGGTCACAGACCCAGAGTCACTATCCAACACAATTAAAAATTAAAAACAATGTGTCTTATAATATTTAAAACTAAAATGATAACTCCAACCAGAAAGAATTTTTACTGACATCACTTCGGATGAATGGGCACGGATAATGTTAGACAGTGTTTAATAGCCATTTTGGGTGCAGTGTTAAGCAGCTGGATTCAGACCTGGATCCATTATGCATGTAGTACCGGGGGGGGGGGGGGGGGGGGGGGGGGGGGGGGGTGGGAATCCCACCCTGATTCTGTTCTCATTAACTCATTTGGAAATCCGTTATGTTTATGAAAGTAAATTGTCTTTGAAACATTTAAACTGACTTTAATAGACAGCTATCACGTTATTAGGTCTTCATCCAAGCCATCATTCATTGTTTACTGTGATCACTCGTCAAGAAAATATCTGCACAGATTTGTTTTCAAAGGACAAGACTTAACTTGCTTGGATTAGGGATAGAGACTTTCACTGGAAGATCTGCACTGTTGATTTTGGGAGAAAATCCCTTTTTTATTTGCTTTGTTTTAGGCACAGCACCATCATCTTCACGCTATACCCACCCTATGGGTCCAGCACTGCTGTCACACAGGTTCCACATCAATGCACGGCTGCTTTCCATGCAAATCCAAATAACTTTTGTGCTCTAAATCCAGCAGCAAATCTACTTTGCCTCTCTAGCAAACACCATCTTAAAGCTGAAGTGTTCTATTTCCACTCCAACAGTGTCATTAAAACAGAACAAAAAAATAAATAAATAAATAATGACTGTTTTCGAACTGGTTTTACACAAACACAGGGACAAACAGAGCTCCGATACAACCACAGTATTAAAACTATTGATGGAAATCATTCGATGAAAAACATAGTTAACTCTGCATACGATGGATAGATGGAAGCTCATTTCCATCTCAGAGGGAAAAAAAGAAAATTGAATTGTGTACATTTTGTAAAAGTAGTTGTGGCAACTGTGACCTTTATTTCTCCTAATGTGACTTTACATCTCACAAAGTGACTTTAATTTTCACAATTGCAACTTTATTTCTTTTCTTTAAACTCTCACAGTAACCACTAGAGCCTGACCGATATATCGTTTTGCCGTATATTAGCGATGATAATGAGCCTGGCGCAGATATTCGGTATCAATGGCATATGCTAAAAAATTGCATTTCTCGTTGTCAGCCTTTATTATTATTTCATTTATAAATTCATAAAAAAAACGAGTAAAAAAAGTGTACAATATAGTACAATCAAAACTTTATATTATAATCACGTTGCACTTGAATAAAGTTAAAGGTGTACTCTCCCGATTGTCCCGCAGGTGACCGCATAAATCGTCTTCTTTCGATGCACTTATGGCTTTACGATTACTCCAGAGCACTCATAGATCTATGATGATTTTCAAGTGCTAATTAAGTTACGATGCTTTTGGGAAACAGACCGTAATATTAAGATCAGTCGTACAATCGTTTTTATGAACTTCTTAGGCTTACAAAGCTTTTGGGAAACACAGCCCTGCATGTTCATTTGATTACCAGAAAACACAAAACACAGAATTTGTGAAAAAGTATTTTAAAATATTAATTATTATTATTTATTCATTTTATATGTTTACATTTGGAAAAGCTGTGCTTCATGCATAAACCTGCCCCTGTTGGTTTGGCAGTAGCTTGCTTGACCTACACAGTTACCTTGTTTAATTTTTTAATTCAAGTTATATATATTTTGTTCTATTTGTGTTTTTTAAGTTATTTATAATAAGTGAAGTGAAGTTTACTATTAAGTGCACTGATGTCAAGACTCATTTTGGATAATAATTTTATTGTTAAATTGTTAAATGCCCTGCATTCCATTATTACATATCTTTGTCATGTCATTATACGTGTTTGATCACCACATTTGAGTTATCATTGCAAAAAAGTTTGTTTATGTATATATATTCTGTTTATACTGTAAAAGAGGAAAAACAAAAAAATAGATGATTCGCAAAGGCCATTTGCGCCTCTCAAAGTCCAGTCAACAGTTTTATTTAGCAGGCCATTTGTTATATCACATGCGGATATAATATGTATTTGTATTACAACCTGTTATTGCAGCTGGCAAGGAGTGAAAGCCATAATGAGATCGGGTGTACAGATGTGCAAAAAGGCTCCTTGTGGGGATAGAGGAGCAGATCCCACAGCGCTGGGTGTGTGGAGCTACTGCTACTGAACAACATGAGAGCACAGAGGAACTGGCCAAACCCATCTGGACGAGAGAGTCTCTCCCTGTTCCCCACACACTATATAAGTTAACGGCAATGTTTCAAAAAGGCATAGATCCAGCACATTTAAAAACATATGCTTACCATTCTCATGAAAGTGCAAAAACGTCTCTAGGTTACGTATGTAAACATGGTCCCCCGAGGGAACGAGACGCTGCATCGAGTCACTTTGGGAATGCCCTTGCGTGACCGCGTTCTGAAGCACTTGTAAAATCAGCCCAAAGGAGTAGCGCGACGTCACGAGTGTTGGTGGGTGGGGTGACGTGAGCGCCAGGAAGTATAAAAGCGCATCTGGCAGAGCGCAAGTCAGCTTCGATGAAATAGCGCCTGCAGGGATGCAGGGAGTATGACAAAGAGACGCAGCATCTCGTTCCCTCGGGGAACCATGGGTACACAGCCCCCCCTATAAAACCTAGAGTACGTTCCCTTTAAGGAATTCGAGCTGCGTCGAGGTCGACTTTGGAACGGATACCCAACTGCGCCTTATACCAAGTCCCTGATGTGTGTGTATCTTTGCGGCACATCCCGAAGAGAGAATTCGGAAACCTGGGGTAGATGCCAGGTCTAGGTTGTAAAAGCGGACAAAATTGTGCGGAGAGGACCAGCCCGCCGCATCACAAATGTCCTGCAAGGCCACACCCTAGCTGAAAGCCTTGGAGGCCGCCATATTCCTGGTCGAGTGCGCTCTGACCCCCAAAGGTGACGGGAGGCCAGAGGACTCGTTGGATAGTGAGATGGCCTCGACCATCCACCTACTCATGGTCTGCTTGGTCGACAGAGATCCTTTCTTTGGCGGACCAAAACAAAACAAATAGCTGATCTGCCTTACGCCAAGGGGCAGCTCTGTATGCGTAAGCGTCCAGTGCTCGAACTGGAAAGAGCACATTACGCCTTTCTTGGCCTACTTCCTGGAATGGAGGGGGACAGAATGCCTGAAGTACTATGGGCTTTGGTGAAGAAGTGGGCACCTTAGGGATATACCCGGCCCTCTGGTAAAGGAATGCCCTAACTATGCCTGGAGCAAATTCCAGGCACGAAACAGAAAGTGCCTGCAGATCCCCGATCCTTTTAAGTGAGGAAATCGGAGGAGGCGGAAGGAGAAAGATGGTCGTGAGCGCCGTGAGGCAAATTGACCGCAAACTTCTTCAGGGCTTTAAAAAGGGGCATTGCATAAGCAATCAGAACAAGCCAGGTCCACATGAGGTGAACCTTCGTGCGCGTACCAGGGCCTCAGCCGCCGGGTTTGCCACAGAGGAAGGGAAACGAGGTCAAGTGGGGTTTCTTCCCAATGATTGACCACACCAGCAAGGGCGTGGTAGAGTAGTCAAGGCCGCCACGTTATTACCTTCAGAGTGGGGAGGGAGAAACCCTGCAGAGAAGCAAATCGTTGCGGAAACTCCAGAATTGTACCAATTGGGCAGTTGACTGGGTCTTACAGTCGCTGTCCGCACCATGAAGCGTAAAGTTTCCACTTCAAGGCGTACTGTTTACTAGTGGCGAGAGCTTTGTACTGGAGTATAGTCTCAACAACCTCAATTGAGAGACCAGAAGCTACTAGTTGTACCCCCTCAGGGGCCACACCCACAGCTTCCATAACTCCGGGCGGGGGTGAAGAATGGTGCCCCCCGCCTGATAGAGGAGGTCCCTCCTGATCGGAATCTCCTGTGGAGAGCTGTCAAGGAGGGACACCAGGTCCGAGAACTATACTCGGGCCGGCCAGAACGGGGCTCCTAGCAACAGACGGACCTCATCCTGGCGTACCCTCTCCAGAACTCCCGGGAGCAGAGTGATCGGGGGAAAGCGTACAGATGAAGCCTCGGCCACGTCTGCACAATGGCATCCAGCCCCAGTGGAGCTGGATGCGTGAGGGAGAAACAGAGCGGACAGTGTGTCGTTTCTTGCGACGCAAATAGATCCACTTCCACATAGCCAAGGGCCTCAACCCCTGTCTAGACGGATATCTTGCACCCTGCTGAGTACCCAGGAGGGAATATGTAAAAGCTCTTAGGGAGGAGGTGCGGAGCTTCCCTGAGAGCACAGAAGGATCTGGCGTGCCAGCCTTGTACAGGGGTGCGAACGCGAACCCCTGCCGCTGATGTAGGAGACTAACCACCGATGTGTTGTCGTGAGACAAGCACATGCTGCTCCCTTAGGTATGGAAAGAAGGTGTGTCAGAGCCGAAACAAAGACTACAAACGGCAGCATTCCAGGCAGTTTGGATGTGCCAAAAAGAGATGATGGCCTTACACAGATCCTGGGCAAGACCAGGCCAATCATGACCGCTATCCAGCCGTTGAAGAGAGGCAATACGTCGTTAGCGACGCGACGACACTCCCAGGAGCCCCTAACATCGAGCCTTGAACCAGGCACCAACATTTTCTTCCACATGTCTAAGGCACGTAGGCACATCCGCGTGACCTTGATCATGCGAAGCGGAATCCCCCTCAGGGGAAAATCCCTTGGTTCTGAGCCCCCACTGCAAGAGTCTCATGTACAGCAGGCCAAAAGGTATCACGTTGGACGCCGCTGCCATCAGGCCCAACAGCCTCAGAAACTGTTTGGCAGTGAGTGACTGGCCTTCTCTTACTTTCGTGACTGTCGTGAGGATTGACTCGTTTCGAGCAGGAGACAGACGTGCCTGTATCGAGGTTGAGTCCCACACCACGCCGAAATAAGTGGTTCTCTGTAGTGGAGAAAAAACACTCTTCTTGGCATTTAGTCTTAACCCCAACATCCCCATTTGGGCGAGAACGACATCTCGATGCCGAACTGCCATCTGCTCTGATTGAGCTAATATTAACCAATCGTCGATGTAATTGAATATGCGGATGCCCTAGAGTCGCAAAGGAGCCAGAGCCGCATCCACACACTTCGTAAAAGTACAGGGTGAGAGTGCTAGGTCAAAAGTAAGAACTCGATATTGGTAAGCTTCGCCCCCGAAAGCAAACCTTAGGAACTTCCAGTGTTGATGGAGGATGGAAACATGGAAATAAGCGTATCTGAGATCTATCGTAACAAACCAGTCCTAGGACTGGATTTGAGCTACTACCGCTTATAGTGAGCATTGGAACCGAAGCGGTTTTTTTTTGAATTTTTTTTTGATAGCGCGGTTCAGAAGACGGAGATATAAGATCGGACGCAACCCCCCATCCTTCTTCGGAATGATGAAGTAAAGGCTGTAGAACCCGGAC
>JADLZN010007246.1:192380-254382 GCA_018155175.1 Sinocyclocheilus anophthalmus
AATGGCCTCCTTCCTCAAGAGGAGTAACTGCTTCTTGTTCTAATACCAGAGCCTGCTCGGGACCCATTAGTGTGGGGGTGACCCCGTTGAATCGAGGTTGGACGAGAACCAAACTGGATTCTGTCATTTTTCTCTACAATCTGCAGGACCCATTTTGGGATATTTGGCAGAAGTTTCCACGCTGCAAGAAAATCTACTAAGGGAACCAACCTCTAGAGGCTGGTGTCTGGTATTATTAGAGGAGCAAGTTCGATGCCCTGAAGCGGATGACCGACAGGGAACGACCGACCTGACTGCTGTAACACCCTCACTTGAGGGGGAGAGCTCTCCTGTGCCGTACCGTTGCCGGGCGGCAGCTGGGAATTTCACTCGTCAGAGCTCACTGAGCCCTGAAGCACCGAGGTGGCAGGGGTATCAATTAACCTCCGTGAGGGCACTAAGGGAACAACCGACCTGACTGCTGTAGCACCCTCAATTGAAGGGGCGAGCTCTCCCGTGCCGTACGTTGCCGGGCGGCAGCTGGGATTTTCGCTCGTCAGAGCTCACTGAGCCCTGAAGCACCGAGGGTGGCAGGGGTATCAATACACCTCCGTGAGGGCACTGAGGAGGATTGGGCACCGAATACTGAGGTGTTATTCTTTCCTCCCCAGGTGGGCTCCCCTCAGGGACCTGACAATGGTGGGACCATTTAGCTGAGGTCCTCTTAGACAAAATAACGTTCCGCAGATCCATTTTCGGTCTAGAAGCTGCGGATCAAGCGGGTGAGGACTGAGAAAAGGACAAGCCCGTCTCGGATCCCTCCGCTAACTCCACCCGCGATCCCCACGACAACAGTCTACGCCGTGCCACGGCAACAGCGGGACCACTGCCAACGGGATCGCGAGCCTGGCCGCTCTCATCAAACACAGCCAGGAGAGAGCGGAGCATACGCAGCGAGAGTAACTTGCAGTGATGACAATCAGCTCCTCGAAACCTGACCGAGCATGCTCCACTCCTAAACAAATGACACACAAATCATGTGTATACCCTGCCGCCAGATATCGTGGGCAGGGAGGAACACAGCGTTTGTAATGCCGTTTGCATGCCATAGACTTTTTCATGATTGTTTTTTATATATGCTTGTGCGGACAGACAACAGTAAATAGACAGTCACATACACAGAGCGCTACTGAAGGGATCAGAAGCTGGTTTGCCGCGGGTTCTGTTCCGGGGGTATAGTGCGCTTCATATTTTTGGTGCTTACGTCACCCCGCTCGTGACGTCTCGCTACTCCATTGGGCTGATTTGACACGTGCTTCAGAACGTGGTCAAGCAGAGGCGTTCCCAAAACAACCTCGACGCAGCTCGAGTTCCTGAAGGGGAACTTAGCTATTCCATGATAGGGTTTGTGCAACACCATTACTCCATGTTTTAGGCAAGATGACTTACAAGGGGTGAGGAAAAGACCAAAATTAGAGAATAATACTACAAAGGGAGTCAGTGAGGTGAATCAGCAGATTTAACTGCAGCACCTCTAATCTCATCCAGACATTCATAAGGGAACAGAGACAAGGACTGATATGAACCCAATACTGAAATAGTGAAGGCAATGGGGTGATGACTCGGTGAAAGGAACAAGGGGAAAGGGACACTCAGATCATGGAGATGAATTAGAATGAGCAAGGGAAAGAACAGGCAGGGACAAGTACAAGGAACATGCGAGATGAAGTTGTATCTTAATGATACAAAATTAATATACACACTACTAGTGAAAAGTGTGGAATAATTGAGTCTTTTAAGGTTTTTTTGGGAAAAGTCTCTTTTACATGCTCTCCAAGGCTGCAATTATTTGATGAAAAAAAGAAAATTGTTACTATCACAGTTTCCATAAAAATATAAAGCATTTAAAAAAAACAGTTATATTACTGTTGTACTGCATTTTTCATTGATAATGAAACAGCCTTCATGTGCAAAAATAGAAAGAATTGTGTGCATTTTGTAAAATCATTTGTGATAATTGTGGCTTACTTTATTTCTCCTAATGTGACATTTTATCTCACAATTTTCACAAGTGCAACTTTATTTCTGTTTAAAATAATTTGAATCTCACAATAACCATATGCATTTCTTAAAAAAAATTAAGCAGTTCTTTAAATTGTAATAATATTCAAAATATTACTGTTTTTTTACTATGTTTTTTACTACTGTATTTTTCATCAAATAAATAACAAACAAACTTCTTTCAACAAATCCATACAAAACTTTTGAATGATGTTATCAGGTTATCAGCACAGGTATACGTACCTGCTAGGCATCACTGCAAGAAGCACCTCCGCCAGTGCCGTTGGACCATGTTCTGTCCTTTCTATGGAGCCACAGCCAAAAACTTTCTCTTTCTGCCTCCTGCCTCCTCTGCCAGGTTTTTGAGTGCTGTCTTTTGTTCACGGCCGGTGGTACCCAGAGACTTCAAGAGCCACTTGTTAGATGCTCCGATGTAGCCTCTGCAGCCGATTTCTACTGGGAAGGTAAGAGCCCTCCACTCGGCTTGGGAACACGCAGCAGCTAGCTCCATGTACCTCTCCTTTTTCTGCTCAAAGGCAGCCTCCAGCCCCTCCTCCCATGGGATGGTCAGTTCAACCATGATGACTGTTTTAGTAAGGGTGGACCAGAGGAAGATGTCAGGCTGTAAAGAGGTTATGGTGATCTCAACCGGAAACCACAGCTAGCAGTCAAGATCAGCTGCCATGCTTCACTCTCCTCCCGGTGACAAGAGAGACTGCTCCTTCAGCCTGCCGCTTTGGCTCTCTTCCCCTTGCCTGACAAAGTGGATCCGCTGATGAGATGTTACTGAATAGGCCCTATTTGCATCCAGTCGGCGCGCCTCCAAGAGTTCTGCAAGCTTGCGCAAGATTTGGTCGTGGCGCCATTTGTAGCGGACCTGGATCAGTGCTGCACCTAGAAAGGATATGCTGGTGACTTGGATTCTGGGAGGAGCAGAGATGACAGTTCTCTTCTGATCCATACCACAATTGCAGGTTCTGGGGGTTGGGAAGCATATCATACCTGGCCCTTATAAGAAAGCTAAGCCTTGCTTGGGGAATCTTCAATTTTCATATCAGCCCATGTGATGTTCCTATTGATAGCTTCCCAGGTTGTCCATCTACCTTGCTGGTGTAGCCGCACAGCTCTAACCTTGTAACACTCCCCCTCCATCTTTGACACTTCTGTGAACACCAGGTCTTTCCTTTCCTTTGTGGATGCTTTGGACCATATTTTGGGTGCAGATCCCCATCCCAATCCTGTCCTTCCTGGCTGTGAGAACCCAACAATCTCCTGATGCTGTAGTCTGCGTCACGCTCCACTTGAGACCTGTGCGGATCTGGGCTTCAGTGTCTCTCACAAGAAGGTCGGGTGAGTTTTTTTTAACTCAAATAGCAGCCTCACCTTCTCCTGCTTGTAGTCCAAACTGATGGCTTTTAGTGGGAGTTCCAAGATGTTTCTCCCAAACAGTGCTACGTTGGAAAGACTGTGAGGGAGGCCAAGCCCTTTCTTGATGAATCTATTTGCCTTCCTGTCCATTTTCAGGACTGTTGTTAAGGTAAAGTTGCACAGTTTCAGAGGCCACATCAGATGCTTGTACAGAGTAAACTTGTAAAACCAAACCTTGAATATCCCTGGGAGGCAGCTTTGGTCGATCTTGTTTAGCTCATCTATGAGCTGGTATATCACAGTGTCAGCCATGTGCCTGTCAGATATATCAGCCGTATAGAGTCTTCCTAGGCTTCGGACAGGTTGGTGCACAAGAAGAGGAATTCTCTCACTGCTCACTGAGAAGCAGATGTTATCGTTCCTAACTCCCTTGCGGATTGAAAGGCTACAGGACTTTGCTGGCTTTATCCTCATCCGAGCCCATGCTAGCAGCTCCTCTAGCCTTCGGAGGAGTCTGGACATGCATGCAGCTGTCTGGAGAAGGGTGGTGACATCGTCCATGTAACTTCTTATGGCTGGAAGCCTATGGCCTGAGTGGGCCCTGACTCCTCAGACAAACTGTGTGCCACCGATCAAGATGATCTTGAATGCGGCAGTAAAAAGGATGGGGGAGATGGAACATCCCATGCCCTTCTCCAGCGGGTACCAACCAGTCGAGATCTCTTGGGTTGTGTAGCAAACTTGGAAGGTGTTAAAGTACTTGGCCACTATGGTCTGAATGGGCAGTGGCACATGGAAAAAAATTGAGCGCAAAGGAGATTAGTTGGTGGGGAACTGACCCGTAGGTGTTCTCAAGGTCTAACCAGACTATGTGCAGATCTGATCTATTCCTCTTGGCTGTCTGGATTTGGTCCCAGATCATAGCTGAGTGCTCCAAACAACCAGGCAAACCTGGGACTCCTGCCTTCTGGCAACAGGCATCAATGTAATTATTTGCCAAGAGGTAGCTGGTTAGGCGTTTTGCCAGAACCGAAAATAATATCTTTACCTCTACATTTAACAGGGCAATGCCTCTGAACTGGTTCATGTCGCTGGAGTCTTTCTTCTTTGGAATAAAGGTGGTGACTGCTTTACTCCAATCTACAGGGATGGATTGTGCTTTCCAGGCAACTCCTATCAGCTTCCACAAGAGCTTCAAGAGCAAAGGGCCGTTCTTATATCCCATGGGTATGGCCGTTCGGCAGTGTTGGGGAAAGTTACTTTTAAAAGTAATGCATTACAATATTGCGTTACTCTATAAAAAAGTAACTAATTACGTTACTTAGTTACTTTTTATGGAAAGTAATGCGTTACGTTACTTTTGCGTTACTTTTTAAATCTGGACAGGGCTTGCTTGTTTGTTTTTAAAATAAAAAAGTTATATTTTTGGCAAATATAAAAGCCTTTTCACACCAGAAGTGAACTGAATAAGCCTCAGGCTGAAGGGAAAGTAAATTTACGTCCGCACAATTGAATGCAGAAGAAGAAATTTCAACACACTTCAGCAATAAAAAAAAATGAAGCACATTTGTTAGTTTATCTAAAGTCATTTTTTGTTTATTAGTATGGTTGAACTGGATCATCGGAGGTCAGAAGCAAAGACATTGGTTAAGAGTATCGGATTAAATACATAAAGGATATTTGTGTTGTTTAACATTTAATTATTGCAGGTTTGCGTCATATTCTGAGTTGCATTATTCTTATTCAATTTGAGGAATACTGAATCTGTGTGTTTTTGTGTGAGTGAGATGAATTAATGCATATTCATATTTATTTTGAACTACAGTAACATCTTCTGATTTCTCTCAACATGGGACAGGAGAGCTGTCAGTGAATAAATGGAAAAACAAAGTAACTTGCGTTACTTATTTGAAAAAGTAACTCATATATTCTCTTGTAAATAAAAAAGTAATGCGTTTACGCTTACTAGCTACTTAAAAAAGTAATCTGATTACGTAACTCGCGTTACTTGTAATGCGTTACCCCCAACACTGCCGTTTGGTCCAGGTGTTGGTGCTGATGCCGCTTCTGCTTGCTCTACGATCTGCTTGACCTCAGACCATTTAGGAGGAGCCGTGTCAAATTGCAAGGTGGGCTCAGTTGGCTGTGGTTAATACCCCGGGGATCCTAGTGGGGATTTCCTCTGGCTATCGCTGATCTGGAATTTAATAAAAACCTCAAGCTCCTGCTGGGTAGTTTGCAGCTTGCCTGATTTCTTCTTCTCCAGGAGGACTCAGGCGAACTTGAAAGGGTTCCGAAGGAAACTCAACCTTGCTTTCTGCTTGCGGCTTCTGCATTTTCTGATCCTCTCAGGATCAAGTCTGCAAGTCTGGCCTTGATCTGATTCCACAGGTTCTTCAAGTCCTCCTTCTCTTGGTCTTCGGCTTTCCTCCATGCCTTCTGCAACAGGTGTCTCTCCTTCACTAACTGGAGGATTTCCCTCTCCCATCTCCCAGTCTGTTTGGGAATAGACCTCATTTGGGGCAGTTCCCCGAACCTCTCCCGACCTTCCTCATAGATGACATGCCCAAACATGTTTAACTTGGAAGCTGTACTGCCTCTTAGTGTGCTCTGGAGAGTGAGATACAGGCTTGAGTCTAAGCTTTTCCATGCATCCTTGTCACTGGCTTTTGGCCAGTTGACTTAGGGTCAGCGGGACAGCTTCTTAGATGTTACACTTGGGAGTATGCAGGCTATGTGTTCATTGGTCCATTGGTTGGTACGCCACCTGTTGTGGGGGCTGGTCTTTCTCACTTTCGCCAGATACAGAGTTGGAATCAGCAGCACTGTGGTGCTCAACCTGGCTTTGATTCCTCCTTGTCTGACCTGCTGTTGCAGAGCAAGCTAGTATCTGGCTGCTCCATCCACACTTAGCTTTCCCTTGGTGAAAGCTATCCATCCCGCCTCTCCGTGGACTGCCAGGCTATCTCTTTCGTATCGTGCTTGTAGTTCTTTAGGGTGTCACTGTAGCAGATGCTACACTGACGTGTGGAGAGGGTAACTAGCCATTCCACCCCTGGTGCAGTCTTTCCTGCCGTCAGCCAGTCTTCCCTGGCAGCCCTCCAGTCTTTCCTGGATGCCAACTGCTCTATTCTCAGTTGTCACTGGCGAGCCAGATAATCATGTTATCAGCAAAGGTATACGTACCTGCCAGAAGCACCTCTGCCGGTGCTATGTAGAATATGTAGAAATTAACATTATCAAAGATGCATAAATGCTGTTATTTTTTTTAAGTTTAATAAACGTTAAAATGGATAGCTCTCAATACTGTAATGTAGAAGAAAAACTAAAACAATTTCATAGAAACATCATTGGTATCAGTGATACTCGCCTTCAGTCTTAAAAAAAGATGCCATTAAACAAATATGAAAAATATACTGTATTTGTTGTTTCTACATTAATTTGAAGATTGAATGTGAAATTATTGCAGTATAAACGTATACTGAACAAAATTATAAACGCAACACTTTTGTTTTTGCCCCCATTTTTCATGAGCTGAACTCAAAGATCTAAGACCTTTTCTATGTACACAAAAGGCCTATTTCTCTTAAATATTGTTCACAAATCTGTCTAAATCTGTGTTAGTGAGCACTTCTCCTTTGCCGAGATAATCCATCCACCTCACAGGTGTGGCATATCAAGATGCTGATTAGACAGCATGATTATTTCACAGGTGTGCCTTAGGCTGGCCACAATAAAAGGCCACTCTAAATGTGCAGTTTTACTGTATTGGTGGTCCGAAAACCTGTCAGTATCTGGTGTGACCACCTTTTGCCTCACGCAGTGCAACACATCTCCTTCGCATAGAGTTGATCAGGTTGTTGATTGTGGCCTGTGGAATGTTGGTCCACTCCTCTTCAAAGGCTGTGCGAAGTTGCTGGATATTGGCAAGAACTAGAACACGCTGTCATATACGCCGATTTCAGAGCATCCCAAACATGCTCAATGGTTGACATGTCCGGTGAGTATGCTGGCTATTCAAGAACTGGGATGTTTTCAGCTTCCAGAATTGTGTACATATCCTTGCAACATGGGGCCATGCATTATCATGCTGCAACATGAGGTGATGGCTGTGGATGAATGGCACAACAATGGGCCTCAGGATCTTGTCACGGTATCTCTGTGGATTCAAAATGCCATCAAAAAAATGCACCTGTGTTCGTTGTTCATAACATACTCCTGCCCATACCATAACCCCACCGCCACTATGGGCCACTCGATCCACAACGCTGACATGAGCAAACCGCTCACCCATACGACGCCATACACGCTGTCTGCCCTCTGCCCTGTACAGTGAAAACCGGGATCATCCGTGAAGAGAACACCTCTCCAAAGTGCGAGACGCCATCGATTTTGAGCATTTGCCCACTCAAGTCGGTTATGTCGACGAACTGTAGTCAGGTCGAGACCCCGATGAGGACTACGAGCATGCAGATGAGCTTCCCTGAGACGGTTTCTGACAGTTTTGCAGAAATTCTTTGGTTATGCAAACCTATTGTTGCAGCAGTTGTCCGGGTGGCCGGTCTCAGACGATCTTGGAGGTGAAGATGCTGGTTGTGGAGGTCCTGGGCTGGTGTGGTTACACTTGGTCTGCGGTTGTGAGGCCGTTTGGATGTACTGCCAAATTCTCTGAAACGCCTTTGGAGAGGGCTTACGGTAGAAATGAACATTCAATTCATGGGCACCAGCTCTGGTGGACATTCCTGCAGTCAAAATGCCAATTACATGCTCCCTCAAAACTTGCGACATCTATGGCATTGTGCTGTGTGATAAAACTGACCATTTTAGAGTGGCCTTTTATTGTGGCCAGCCTGAGGCACACCTGTGCAATAATCATGTTGTCTGATCAGCATTTTGATATGCCACACCTGTGAGGTGGATGATTATCTCGGCAAAAGAGAAGTGCTCAATAACACAGATTTAGACATATTTGTGAACAATATTTGAGAGAAATAGGCCTTTTGTGTACATAGAAAAAGTCTGATTTTTGAGTTCAGCTCATGAAAAATGGGGGCAAAAACAAAAGTGTTGCGTTTATAATTTTGTTCAGTGTATATTTAAAAACGGTATTATTAGGTGTGATTAATCGCGAATAATTTCAGAAAACATGTGCGATTAATTCGTATTTTGTTTCGTTTTTAATCGACTGACAGCACTAGTCCCAATACTTTAGCAGTTATAAAACAGACCTATTTCAATTTAAAGGAACAGTTCACCCCCAAATGAAAATTCTGTCATCCTTTACTCACCCACAAGTTGTACCAAACCTATATGACTTACTTTCTTCTTATCTTACCTACTTTCTTCTTGGGCAACCATAAAGCCACGAAAGACTACTATAGTACGGAAAAAACATTGTAGGAGTAGTAGGTACCAGGAACTAGCTTGTCACCCACATTCTCCCAAATATCTTCTTTTGTGTTCAGCTGAAAGAAGTAAGTCATACAGGTTTGGAACAACTTGTGGGTGAGTAAATTATGATAGAATTTTTTCACTTTTGGGTGAACTATCGCTTTAAGTTTAGACATCATTTCGGCATATCGATATCAATCAGGTGTCATTTCTGAATTTCTTGAGAAGGGAAAAAACTAGATGAGTAGCTTATGCTTTGATGACACCACATCAAGCATTAAGTTGAGAATTTACACTGACATGCCCAAACAATGATTAACTGTGCCTTAAAGGCCTGACACAAATCTCATCATCTCATCAGTATTCAGCTGTGTGACCCTGCAGGATCACAGTTACAATTACATTGTGTCTCCCTCTATATCTCTTAATGCAGACCCGGCTGTTTTTAAACTAAAATATTAGATCCTATTTGATGTTTTCATCCCTGCCTTAATTCAGAAGCATGCAACAGGTGTGAAGACTTGAATTTGACATTCAAAAGATTTCCTGCCACGTTTCATTTCGTTTACCAGAAAAGGTATCAGGTCAAGTCAGATTAGAATCAAAGTGCATGAATGACAAGGGCAAACTTGCGACAATGGCCCACAGACCAAGATGTGAAACCCAATAACCATGTTCAAGCTCAGATTTCAGAGCGATTTTCCCCCCAAATTCATCAAAAGGGTATGAGGGAACTTCCTTTCATCCTCAAAGACATTTTCAAGAGAATAACACTTAGTCATGAACAAGTGGGCTAATGTCAGTATTGGATTACTAGTACTTGCTTTTGTGTTAAATGAGTAACCCTCAACAGTGGAGTGAAAAACAACCTTCACGCTTAGATGTTTATTAGACTGATTTTAGTTTCGGTAGAGCGTTTGCTGTGGCATGAACTAGTTTTGACATAATTAAGATGATTAGACCCAAAATAAAATGTGTGATTTAAAGAGTTTGTGAGTTATATCTCCACTGCAAGCTATTTCTGTGCTACTTTAATATGGTTTTCTGCTACAAAAATGAATTTATTGCAGGTATTACCTGAATCCCACAATACACCTCATAAATTGTACCAAAGCTCAGCGAGGACAGTCTAATGAGGTAAACACCGCTTTACGACTTTTATACAGTTGCAGAAATGGACATGTAAATTTATATAAAAAAATACATTAGTACAATATGTTAGTACTATGCACGCAAATTGCCTATGTATTTACTATGTATAAACTGTGCAGTAGCAAACTCTTTGTTATATTTGTAATAATGGTTATTCACAAATGAGTATATGTATATTTACGTGTTTGTAATAGTTTAGGAATGAGTTCTCTGTAACACTTCCTCGAGATTTAAAGGGATAGTTCACCCTAAAATGAAAATTCTGTCATTAATTACTTACACTCACGTCATTCCAAGCCTGTAAGGCCTTTGTTCAGCTTCGCAACACACATTTTAATTTGAGACCTTTCTGACCCTGCAGAGGCCCAGAAAGGTAGTAAGGACATCGTTAAAATAGTCCATGACATCAGTGGTTCGACCGTAATGTTATGAAGCAACCAGAATATTTTTTGTGTTTGCCACATTTAAAGTACCGTTCACCCAAACATGAAAATTCTGTCATTAATTACTCATTGACAATTATGTAGTGCATACTGTAAATTTTAATAGGCACATAAATACAGTCCGATATTTTAATGGGTCATATGATTAAGTAACATTCATTTGTGGTATTGTTGTATTTGGTGTTTATGCAGTTTAAGGTTAAAAAAGACATTATTTTCCACATACTGTACATTATTGTTTCTCCTCTATGCCCCGCCTTTTTGAAATGCGTTGATTTTTACAAAGCTCATCGGTCTGAAAAGCGAGGTGTGCTCTTATTGGCTAGCTATCCAGTGCATTGTGATTGGCCCGAATACCTCAAATGTGTGACGGAAATGTTACACCCCTTAACATATTGTGATGCCCGTCCGCCAGACGATAGACAAAACATTAAAACCCATTATACACGAGGCATTTGTTGCATCCAGTGGAGATATAATTACGGATTATAATGACTTATAATGTTTTTTTACGCGTTGCATTGCATTGCATTGCACCGCGTAAATATAAAACCATGTTTGTATTTGTGATCGGAGAAATGACAAAAACAACAAGCCCTACTCTACACTGCCCAAACGGTCGTGTTTGAATCATCTGTGGCAAATTATTTAAATATAAAAAACCGTACTTACAGTCTGTGAGTCAAAACAGACGGCATTGTAGTCTACTCTACCAGAATCAAGAAACAGTCCTCCATAAAATGTGCTGCACACATCTGAATATTTGGTTTGAATTGTTCTGGAACAGTGTTGTATATACAAATTAACCACTGATTTCTAGTCATGTCTCTTTTGGAAGGCCAAACCAAGAAGTTTCGCTTTCACAAGGAAACACACTCGGGCTAGAGTTAGCGATGAAAGGCCGGGGCCTAGAATAGGGAGGGCTGCGGGCTTGAGTGAGTGAAGGGCGGGCGGCCTTGAGACGGCGTTGCCGGCGACAAAACCAAAAAAAAAATAAGATGTCGACGAAGGAGCCACGGCGGCTTGCCGCACACCCACATGTTAAGATGCCCCGGGCTGGACTCCGCTTCGTCCACCGTGAAAGCCGATCTGGCAATCCACAGCGCAAAGTTGATGTATTTCCTCAGCGACCAGCACGGACCAGCTCCAAGCATGTTGAAGCGGATATCGTCCTCTTTTGGAGTGCCAAACAAAGTAGTTTCGCTTACACAATGAAACACACAGCGCCTTCACGACATGGCTGCAACAACAATACTACAGCGAGAATAAAAGTAATGCCTTCTTTCTTTGCGTGAACATTTGGGCGGTGTTATGCAAATCTTGTGGGGGTGTTTTGTAGACATGTGGGTGCGTGTTAGAACGAGCCGTTTTAGGTAGGCGTGGTTGACTCTTAACTTTTATAAAGAATATCTCTTTGGATTTGGACTTTAGTCTTTGCAACTTTACAGATCTTCTTTATGCACCAAAAACTTGTAACACTCCAAAGAGAAAGGAAAAATTGAAATCGCATCATATGACCCCTTTAATCTAGAAATGCACCAAAAAGTAGTCCAAAATGTTTTTGTCAGAAACAAGCTTTGTGTGAGGAATAGAGTGAAAACTGTGAGAGTTGCTAACAAACAGCTTGAAGCTAAAAGTCTTGGCTGTCAAATTTCATTCAAACTTTCAAAAATGTGGTGTATCGCAATTACTCACAAGCAAAACAAGAGCAAGCATTTGACGTCATTAACGTCAAACTTAATTTCAACTCTATCCTCCGGTTTCACAGACAAGGTTTAAGTCTAGTCCTAGACTAAAATATAAATCTGAGCTGTTTCAACTGAAAGAAATGTGCACTGACTGATCTTAAAACATGTCAGTGGCCTTGTTTTGTCTCAATATCCACAACAGTAATGTTTTTTTAAGGCATGTTTATAAAAATTACTTAAATGTCCTAATTGAACTATGGCCTAATCCTGGTTTAGGCTAAGCCCTGTCTATGGCCTATAAATCTGGCCTTGGGTAAACTAGTGGAATCCTCCAAAACGAGCTAAATACAACACCACAGTGATGCTTGAAAGCATACTTTGGTGGTGCAGCATAAAAGCCACTAAAGTGCCATTTCCTCATGACCTGTGTGTGTAGGTTTAGCAGATCCACATGGTCATAGTCATACCTCCATGTTCTCAGAATCCCCCAGTAACTAACGCTTAACTGGATCATTGGTTTCTGTGACAGTGCTGGAAAAAGAAAGGTTTTCTCACCCTCTCAGCCTTTGGACAAAGATCAATGGCGCCCACAATAAGGCCAAAGTAAGTGACTTTTGGGCCATTGGGTCATTCAACTAATCAAAAGAGGCTTTTTCTGCACATCATAGTGAGTCAGTCTGGTTAACTAACAGGATGTGATGCAGAGGACAGTGATTCTTTGTCCCAATGTGTGGACAGAGACACGGAGGCCATGTATAGGGTGATGTTTATGTAAACTCACAAGCTGGAAAAAATAAAAGATACGAACCGCCTACGCAAAGCTCGAGTCTAAACATTTCTACACACTTTTCCATAAATCCCCACCCTAGCGAAAACATTCATAATATAAAGCATATGAATTCAATCACAACAGTGGCTTAACGAGTTCTCTAGGCTTCTGACTCATTGAAAATAGCAGGGCTTGTTTATGTCGAACAAAGGCTTCAGTTAACATAGTCCTACAGGTTTTTTTCTTAGCAATCTATTGCCTCATTGTCACGCAAACCTCCAGAACAGGATTAAAGACAGGTCTCTACCTGAACACCGGTTCAATCCCATGAACTTGAGCAATCCTGCCCTCTTCACTGGAAGTGTGTGAACATTTCCCAGTTACTGATGCACTACTCCTGTCCTTCTGTAAAGAATTAGCAATGGCCCACTCATGCATTCACTCCACAAATTGCATCCAAAATGAAAATAATCATCTGTTTTTGGAACGTTATGCGCTGCAGGATTGATCATCCTTGACTTTCCTTATGCAATATGATCCTTTTTTATATATTGAACTTAGCTGCTTAATAATCACCTAGTAACAAAAAAGACACAGAGGGAACAGAAAGAGGGGACATTTATAAAAATAAAATATAATACCAATATTAGTGACTGATGAAAATGAAGCTTTGCCAACACAGGAAAAAATACAAAAACAATATATATACATAAATAAATAAACATTCACTACTGTACAAAGGTTTGTACAAAAGATTCCATCCAACAATGGTAAGCAATTTGTTAATTAACTTGTTTAATTTTACACCTGAAAATTGAGACCACTCAATCATTACTCAGCCAATGATTTAATTTTAGACTGATTTTTATAAACAACTTTTAAAAAACACACCAAAAAAAAGTAATTCGTCAGACCTCTCCAGTTTTCAATTTTGATTTGTTTATATTATTACCTTGAATTTATTCAAATGTGGTATTACATTTCATTTTCATGAGGTCTTTCATTTTTAAAAGTATATATATATATAATTATCACACATAAATACTACGTATACTGTATGTATATTATATAGATGAGTGTGTGGTGGTTTGGGGGGGGGGGGGCCTCTGATTTTCATAGAGTTTTAATTAGAACAAACTGGATGTAACTGTCACTTTGAGTTCGTGCTGGAATTAGGAGTTATGGAAGTTTTTTAAAACTATATATTATAAAAAAAAAAATGCATTGTAAAAAAATTTAAAGGGGTCATATGATGCCATTTAAAAAATTTTTCTCTTTGGAGTGTTACAAGCTCTTAGAAGATCTGTAAAGTTGCAAAGACTAAAGTCTCAAAGCCAGAGAGATATATTCTGTATAAAAGTTAAGAGTCAACCACGCCTACCTTAAATGGACTCATTCTAACAAGCCCCCACATGTCTACGTCACTATGTGGAAATATCAGCATAATGCCACCCAAATGTGCACGCAAAAAAAGAAGGCGTGGTTTCAGGAACAGCAATAGTGTTGATGAAGCATGTCAGGGAGACGCTGTGTATCTCAGTGCGAAAGCAAAAGCACTTTATTTGGCCTTCCGGAAGTAGAGGCAATTAGGAATCATTGGTTAAGATTAATTAATAACAGAACAGCACAACCCAGATGTTCGAAATTGTGCAACGCATTTTATGGACGACAGTTTTTTGAACCCCAGAGGTTACAAAGGCTGGCTGTGCACAAGGACCCTAATCTATTTCAAAAAAAAAAAAAAAAAAAAAAGGTGGGAAATTCCGACTTTGCTATGACAATCTGGTTCTTCTGAATCAGCGACTGTAAGTATGTTTTGTTATCAGTTTAAGAATTTGCTATTGGCTGACCAAATGCGGAGTTTATCGCAGCACAGAGTAACGTGTCGTGTGTGTGTGTGTGTGTGAGGGGGGAACAGGGTCACATCACAGGAAAGTGAACTGCCTGACAGAAATCATAGCACGTCAGCTGTCTTAACAGCAGCTTGTGTACTGCATCATCACTGTGTCTGTCGCGTGACTCTGTTGCCCTTTCGGGCTTAAACTAATGGTAAAACTAACAACATTATTAACTGTCTTGATATTACTTTGAAAAGCTGAAGCTGCAATTATGGTAAGGGGCGTTACATTTCCTTGATTGCTTGTGGTGTTCGGCCAATCACAATACACTGGGTCAGCTGGCAAATCAGAGCAGACTGCGCTTGTCAAAGGAGGGGCTTTTGTTGAAAACTATGTTTTTGAGAGAGGCGGGGCATAGAGGACTTTCAATAATGTACAGTATTTGAAAAAAATAATGTGTTGTTTTGAACATAAAGAATGGGTCAACATTATATGTACATCAAATAACACCAAATAATGGATCTTTTTTTAAAAATAGCATCATATGACCTTTAACATGTTCCAGTATTTTAACTGTATTTTTAACCAAATAATTGCTGCACTGGTAATGATAAACTTATCATGTGAACACTTTTTAGGAGTTGCTGTCACAAGCTCTGAGACGTTTCAGTGCACCTGCAAGCTCTTTTGAAAGTTGTATTGAACCATTGCGATACACTGATCCTCAATTGCAAGAAATCCAAAGCCTATTATTTGGGTTAAGCAATGTTTGTACACAGATTAAAAGGATCTCTTTCAATCTAATCTTCACTTCAAACAAGGGGGGGGAGGGAGGGGGGGGGGGGGAGGGGGAAAACTGGTTCTGTGGGACCCATCGCTAGGGCAGTCTCTGAGCAATGCTGTAAACTACAGAAACATGTGGTTTTGTTTATGGGTGGAAATGTTAGAAGGCAAAATAAATGGCTGTGCTTCAGTAACTTTTATTTCACTAATTATGAAGAAAAAAAGTACAACCACAACTGCACGCAACAAAATGCACAAATACATAAAACATTTTAAGCTTTCCAACAGTCAACAAAACACATGTTTATTCAATCCCAAACTGGAGTATAAGTACTAAATTTATTTTATTTATTGGATTATTTATTTCAGGTTTATTTGACAGGGACAATGCACATCAACATTACATAAATGCACAATGTGCCAGAATTAGCCAGAAGACTATTTTGCATCTGCAGTCCTGGATGCACGGTAAAACATGTCACACTAAAAAAAAAAAAAAAAAAAAAATTATCATTACATAATGCTTACATACTCTAAAATACATATACCATTCACACTATTCCTAAAAACAAAACATCCGCCTTAAAATTATACTATACACAAAACTAACAAATCAATACCAGCTCACTCATACACACAATCCAACTGTCAAACAAAATAACAAACAAATATATCAATAATATCACAATATCAATTTACAAACCAAGATAATGTAAGCTTACAGAAAAGTAGCAGTAGCCCTAATCATTCAATCAGACCTAAACCAAACAACCTCATATACATAACATAAAAATTTCAAACTAGCAGAGCAAAAAAGACAAGACAGCAGCAGAGTTTAATTTACAAAATTAATGTTGACAATGCTGACTCTCAATTAACCATTTCTTTAAGTGAAACTTAAAGGAAGCATAAATATTGAAATGTTTAATGTAAGTTGGGATGGAGTTCCACTCACGAGCAGCCCTAACTGAAAACACTGTTTGACTAAATGCACTTTTTCTTAAAGGGACTATGCAATCACCTCTTACTGCACTTCTCGTTAATTTGTAACCAGATGGTGCTACGTTTACAAACTAGTTCAATACAGGAGGATCCAGTCCATGTCTGATTTTATACATAAGACAGAGATCTGTATATATAATCAAATTTTCCCAACTTAAAATATTGTATTTTTTTTTTTAAATATCGCAGTGATGATGGTGTATGGATTTCTTATCTAAAACTTTCAAGGTTTGTTTATATAAAGAAATAATTGGTTGGAGAGAAGCATTATTTACTTGTGACCAGGTTGTCAAACAATAAGTAATACGTGAAAAGATCTATGAATGCATAAACATCTTCTCAGCCTTAGTTGAAAATGCAAGCTACCCGAGCATATCTAAAATTTGCCAATGTTGAAAAAACCTTTAATATGATTGCAAAACCTCTGATGTGCGTTTTTTTAAAAGTAAAAGTGCGATTCAATATATACACCCAGACAGGGGCCGTTTCTAGCCAAATTTGACTCCCTAGGACGAAATTCCCTATTTTGTTCACTTTTTTTGCTGTTGTTTCTTGAAAAACATTGATTTAAAAGTGTCAGTTATGGCATTAATTATTTCAGTCAAAACTATTTTTAAAACCCCTTTGTACCCCAAAACAACATTTAAAGCCTTTATACAGTGGAATAAAACGTATCCAAACAATGCAGATACGTAATCATTTGGCTACTCGTTAACGCCGGAGGGCAGTGTTTAACGGTCCCCTTTAAAATAATGTGAAAAAACGCTCTGGACCTCTATGTGTATGGCCGCTGCTCCCATTAAGCCTGTTGGAAGTGATTTAATTGATTCAGCATTTCGACACCTCCGTAAGAATGCATTTAACTCGACAAAGCGGTCTAATAAAGGATGTATTGATCTCGTGAATTAGCAAATTTTACTATACAAATATTTATTAATTGGATGTTAAAGTTTATATGGGAATATTTCATGACACGCTGATCCTTTAACAATGCATTGGCGCAAAAAACGCACACCTTTTGGACAAATCTGCCACAAATATTTGGACAAATGTGCCACAAAAGTGCCACAAATACTGCTTAAACAAAATTCTGATTTTGTGCACTTTATTTACTGTACCAATATTTTAAATTGGCCTTTGAACTTAGCTTTATTGCATGGCAAAAAAAAGTGTTACCTTGCCAAAGCACTGACAGAGCCCACTGATCTAATGGTGTTGTTGAGCGTTCCAAATGCAAACTTTGCATGCAACAATCTGCAATTGACAGCACTCTGATCTAGTGTCATACAGGCATCGTCAGATTGACAGTACTCTAGCCCGATAATGTTGGGGGATCCAGTGGGGGCGGCAGTCATATTTCAGGGTGACCGTGCCACTCTTTATCACAACCCTGCTAAAAGTGCCAGTACATGCACTCATTGGCGCCTCTTCAGCTGGTGGCGCCCTAGGCGACCGCCTAGCTCGCCTATGCCTAGAAACGGCCCTGCACCCAGATATTTAAAATCTGAGACAACTTTTAGTCTCTCCCCATCTATGACATCTGACTCCGCACGGCAACTTTTAGTTTTACTGAAAAACATACATACCGTTTTCGATACATTTAGTTTTAAGCAATTATGTTTTAGCCATTCCGTTATCTTTAACATTGAACTTGTTAGCTGTATCATCAGCATACATCTGGATGTTAGAACTGAAACAAAAATTTGGCAAATCATTCACATACAAAGAAAATAAAAGTGGGCCCAAGATTGAACCTTGCGGGACACCTGCTGACAAAGAAACGACACCTGATTGATAATTCTTCACTCTAACCAACTGAGACCGATGTGTTAAATATGATTCTACCCGTTTAATGGTGTCTAATGAAAAATTAAATGTATTCAATTTAGATAAGAGAATTCCATGATTAATGGCATCAAAGACCTTTTTTAAATCTAGAAAGACGGCACAGACGGCACCGACAACCCCTCCTCAATCCAACAATAACTTAACTTTTTCTATAAAATAGCAATTGGCTGTATCGGTTGAATGATTAGTCGGGGGGGAGGGGGAACGAAACAACAAACAAACTGATGTGGGTGTAAAGGATAAGCACTGGTATTTAAATGATTTATCATTTGTTCTGCAACTAGTTTTTTGGCCACTTTGGAAACCACAGGCAAAATACTAACAGGTCTGTAGTTGCTGATGGATAGACGATCACCTCCTTTAAATATGGGAATAACAGCAGCTAATTTCCACACATTTGGGAATATCCCATGAGTAAATTAAAGATTTACAATTTTTGTAATCGGGTTGACTAATACTTCAGAAAAGCTCTTTCAACATACATGTATTCATCCCAATGACATCTTTAGCTCGAGATTGCCTAAGGGATCTAATCACTCTCATCACATCTGACTCAGTGATAGATTCTATGTTGAAAGCTGGTTCTATCTGTCTAACTTGACAAAACGTGTTCTTATACTCAGGAGTAAAATACTTAATGATATTTTCTACTGAATCAACGTAATAATTATTGAGAACATAAGCTACTTCAGCTGGCTTATTCTGAAGTTTTCAGTCAACAACGAGTTCAAGTGATTTAGGATGTATAGAATTACATCCCATTAATATTTTTAACTGACTCCAAATAGATTTAGTATTGCCTCCTGCTTTTTCTATTATAGTCAGAAAGAAATTAGCTTTAGCTACCCTTAGTTCTTTAACTACCCTATTTCGTAGCATAGTAAAAGTATGTCTATCGCTGCTTACTTTAGATTTAACTGCAACCTTAAGGTCTATATCCCGTTTTTTCATTAATTTCAAGATTTTTATGTTCATCCAAGGAATGGTGTTCTTCTTCTTCCTACTTCTTTGACTGCATGCAAATTCATCAATTAAGCTCTGCATTTTATCTGTGAATCTTTTGCTGTCTTCTTCTGGCGATTCCCCAAAAAACACCATCTCCCAATTAATGCTCTGGACAGCACTTATAAACTGACCTTGCATATTTTTGGGGATATATTTGAAGATTCAGTATTTTTGACAAACGGAGTGAAAAGTTTATTTGTTAGCTTCCTGGCTATCAGAATCAAATTATGATCTGACAGTCCAGTCAGCATATTAAAAGATTTGACAATTCGTTTTGGTCTATTACTAAATATTAAATCTATTTGTGTTCTTGTTGAATTTGTTACTCTAGTGGGCCCCCCATTTTTTTTTTTTTTTATTCCAAAAAAAATTGTGTGAAGTCAAAGTCATTAGTGATCTGTTTTAAAGTTTTTCTTGCCGATTTTTCCTCCCAATTAATGTTAAAATCTCCCATGATTATCACCTCCTTATTAAAATTACATTTTTTAACATTTTTAAAATGCTCATAGAATGTGTTTTTAGATGATGGAGAGCAATATATTACTATAAGTGAAAATGACATAGATGGAGACAGCATTATGTTAAGTCCAATACACTCCAATTCATTACATGACCACTGTATTTCATGACACTGGAATCTGTCTTTCACAAATATTAAGACCCCCCCTCCTTTAGTACCCACTCTATCATTTCTATGCACATTATAACCAGGGACATATAAAGCTGATGATGGTGAATTTTCATTAAGCCAAGTCTCTGTTAAACACAGAAAATCTAAGTTGGAATCTAGTAGCAGCTGATGGATTTGATCACTTTTAGATTTATAACTTCGTATATTTAGATGCCCTCCTAAAATGCCCCTGGGCTTTAATTCAGGGTCCCAAGATTATTCTTGAATGATTGACAGTTTGAAATATGTTTAGTTTCCTATTTTTAGCAATTACAACATTTAAAGCCTTTTTTTTCGCACCAGTAACGTTAGATGCCTTTTGATTGCATCTTGAGCATCTTGGTTGTAGATCTTGACTGGCCTGCTAACAGCGCCGATATAGATGGGTTTATTGATAATAGTTCACGGTTTCTGTATGAGTAGCCCACGCTTATTTCGGAGTGTTTATCACCTTTATTTTTTAAGAGTGACTTAGATCGGTTCGACCCAATGTTCGATGCTTCAGCGATGCAATTATAGACCATTGTCTCCGCCGCAGCCTCCCCCTGGGCACACCGTTGGTGCTCCGGCCCGAGGCCCACTCCACCCAGCCACTCCCTCGACATCTGAACCAGCTCACTCCCGAGACAAGCCCCCGGAACCCAGACAGGCGACCCATATCCAGCAGTGCCCACGGAGCAGAGGTGATGATCAAGATTAATTTGTTTCATCTGTTCAATCGGTATTTTGTTACAAACAAGAGTGCGTACCTGTGAATCAGCAATGCTGCGTTTTGAAACGGCGATATAAATGGTACAAAAAATAAATAAATAAATAATAATCTCCTATAATGTGCATTACAATCATCTAATAACGTCGTAGAATATGTGCTTTAGCAGAAAAAAAAATTCCAGGAAGCTAAAATTTTAATGCAAGCCAAAGGTGCTACAAATCTAACCTTCTGAATGACAGCAGACTCAAATTGCTGAGCGAAGAAGCAGGCGCACTGCCCTCCTACACTCTTCACTAATAGACTGGCTAGTACCAGCACACTGCATGAACAACATTCATCTCCACTTCATGGCGGATCAGCTGCAGGGAGTGTAAAAATAGACACTTGGTAGCCATTGCTGTGCAGGTGGTCAAATCTTCCAGATAACGCATAAACACACATGTGTGCGGAGAATACTTTGAAAGCTTCTCCTCAGCCCTTTGCTGGATTCTGCAGTCAGATTGGACGTGACAGCTGAGACAGGGTTATTATTTCCCATATTATCCCTGCGGTCACATCGCTGAGTGAGGACTTTCACACCTCACCACGAATGTACGCTCACACTCAAGGCTTCTGCAAGCCCCACTGATATGTTGTCACCACAATTTGCAGAACTTGGGCAATGGCTAGAATTCAATTAGGCAAATCCTTTCAGCAAGGTTAAACAGCAGCATTATTTTGTGTTTGGGGTGTAAAAAGAAAGTGGGAAAATAAATAAATTATTGAATCTATTTATTTATTTCTTCATTAAACAAAAAAGGGTCAAGTATTAGTAGTTGTATTTAAAGTATAGGCAGTTATGTCCTATTTTTTTTATTCAATTTTTTCAGGATTCATATTTGGACAAATTTGGACAAAATTATGCAGGAAATTATGCTATAAAATAATCAAACTAATACACGCCCAGTTCTTCTTACTATATGTAAAAGACTTCCCCAAGGAGCAAGAGAAAGTGTTGAGTATATAGTATATAGGTAAATAAATAATATAAACTATAATACTTTATAATTACATATAATACTTTATAAAATAATATAAAAAATTAATTAATTATAATCTTTTACCAATAATAAATAATAAAATGTAAATAATACCACACTACTCTCCCTGTTCTGCGTCCACTCTGCAGCACTTACTAACTATTGTTTGGAACAGCATGAACAGATAAGTGAGCTTATATCTACACACTCACATATATATATAATATCATGTTGTATTATTTACAAGTAAGGTTTATTATTTTGCATAAAGGCTTCTTTGTTTACATTTGTTAGCATGAACTAAAATTAACGGTTACACATTTGTGTCCTTAACAGTGTAATCATACATTAAGGCCTGAGTAATATGAATCAACTACAATTACTTACTATATAGTAGGGTTCGGATGAGGTTTGGTTTTTATGGTTAGTTGCGATTTACTTACGTACCTGTCCAGGACACTAAAATAAAGTAGTACCCAGTTTAACCATACTTTACAGGCTTTGATTAATTCTTTTAAATTAAATCTGCATCCGTAGGTTTTTTGCCTTTTTGTCGCCATCTCTGTTTGAAACCTGGAATTGCAGTTACTCGCTGAATTATCTAGCTTGCGTGGGTTGTGAGTCGGCACGGCTCCATCGCGGATGAATCTAATGTTCTGAGTGAACGAGTTGTGACTCTCCATATCACCGTACTGTACTTCGCAATCAAAGATTCTAGCCTATGTCTTGGAATATACGACCCAAATAAGAATTTTCATCGGATATTGTCTGAATCAGCAAGTAATATCATCTTAACGAGTAAGTAACAAGTCTGCCACTTTTGTTCTGACCAACTGAGGAAAATTACAATAAATCACACTACCAATAGTGATTAAATCTAGTGATGTTAACAACAGGACAGTGTTAACAACATCAGCGTGACTATGTGTATATAGTGTGTATTAGCGTTAGAAATGTAGATTTCAATTTCTGTACAGTCTAATCTCTAGTTTTTCACTCCATGCTAATTCATAGAAAATTATTTAACCCAAAAAGCTAATTATTCATCCATAGACCTGGTTCTCTTTAAAATACAATTCTTGTGTAATCCCACGTAGGCTGTTATCTGTAATCAGATGCACATTTTAAACCGGAATATAATCTAATTTCATTCACATGTGTTTCATAAACTCGTTTTGATTACAACTGCCATCCAATTTGATACCTTGTCATTTATTCCAGCTGCTGTTAGAAAGCCTGATAAAGATCGCTAACCGCATCTGCTAGCCGGGACAACTTATTATAAGCTTATCGCTGTGAATTGGGCTAAGGTAAGGAGATAGTTTTGAACACTGGCTGGTTATATACTTGCTCAAAAATTTATTTCTGATCATTTTTAACCAAAAAAAAAAGTTACGGACTGCTTTTTATTGAACATTTTATGAACAGCTAACATTAACAAAGGTTAATAAATGCTGTAAAATATGTTGCTCATTGTTAGTTCATGTGAGTTGATACTTAAACTCATGTTAACAAATGATACCTTATTGTGTTACCAATATGATACTAAATATCAGTACTCTGGTGCTGCATCTAAAATGGCATACTACATACTATATAAAACTTCCGCTGAGATTCTGGAGTGCACCTCCAATAGACACTTTTCAATCCCATGATGCCACGGTAGAGGATTTGTTAATAGTAGTGAAGCGATGCAACTGATGCTGGTAGGTCACATGACAGTGACAACATTGTGAATGTAGTATGCCTGAATTATAATCGAACTACCCATTCATACTATAATACAACAACAATTTCCCAGGCAATGTAATACCTACTCAGACAGTATGCGGTTTTCAGACACAGCTTGACTGTGAGTAACATCTAAACCTCATTGATTTTAACTTACAGACACACAGCTGTAACAGTGAATTTCACTGTGAAGTTTAATTGCAAACCAGCCCAGTCAGGAGGAGTTTGAATCACAGCTCTTCCTTTATTAGCTGGCCACTGGTCTTGGTCAGCAGTGTCAACTGCTGAGGGGGAAAAAAGTGTCTGACACAACAAACTACACGGGAATCTTTCTGTCTATAGCGATTAGAGCCATGGCCACATCTACATTGACTCTCGCACAACACAAACTGTTGCATAGCACCCCGGACTACATATCCCATCATTCATTGCACTGTTTGCACACTGCACTGATTACACACAGCTGTTTCATATCACTCACTCACTATATAACACCCACTCAAACCACCATTCTCTGCTGAGTATTGTTTAGCCTGTACCCCTTTCCGAGTCTCCGTGGTTTTCTTGTTTTGCTTTGCCTTGCCTTGCCTGTTTTTTTTCGTTTCTGACTTGCATGTTGTTCCTGGATTTTTCCACGTACAAAACTCCGTCTCGCCCCGCCCCTGTGATTCTGTCTGCCGATCGGGTTGACCTTCGCTAGCCCTAGGATTATTTTTGTGTTTTGCCCGCCATATACCTGTTGGCCATTGTTCGACCCTGCCTGTTATAACACATTTCTTTAATAAAAGCTTGCAGATGGATACACACACTCTCCACTCTCGTCAGTCCCGTTACAAATACATTTGGCTCGTTAGCCTTAACCCCCTGGAGTTGGTGCACCCTCCGCCTATGGATATAATATAATCCTCTTAGTGCTGTCAAATCATTAATCGCATTAATCGCATTTCAAAATAGTTTTTGTGTGGCATGATATATGTATGGGTACTGTTTTATTATGTAGTACTATAAATACAACACACATACTGGATATTTTTGAAAATATTTACAATTATATACCTTTATCATATTTTATTTATAATATATTATTTTTTTATATAACTTATACATAATATCTCAAACACACTTTTCTTAATAATACATGCAGGTGTTTATAAATTCCCTATATATAGACAGACCTAATGATAATACACAGTACACACTCTTATATTATAGTAACCAAAAACTTGATTTTGGTATCGATTATCGCAGATTATTGTTGACAGCACTAATATATAAGATATATACTATATATATTATTATCTATATATATCTAATTATAATATATAGTATTATATATATATATATATAATATATATATTCTATTACAGACAATAATTTCGCAATAATTACTTTTCAAAAATAAATAAAATTTTGGGGGAAAATTGAATATTAAAATAATTTAAATAATAATTTAAACGTAAATAATAATACGTTTAAGAAATAAAAAATGATGTTAATTTAAAAAAAATTTAAATTATGGTATTTAAAAAATTATTAAAATTTGTATATAAATTTAGTATAAAATTTTTATATATATTAGTATAAAAACAATTGTTTTTTTTTTTTCAGTACCTCAATTTATGTCTCTGTTGTTGTTCCATAGTGATGTTTGCAGAGCATCAAAAACATTTGATTAATCATCTGTAAAAGAGATGAGAGCCTTATAATCAGATGGGAGGGAGCACTATGCTATTGTTCAGCACATTACTATGTAAAGTGATGCTAATCAGCTTCATATTTTAACTTCTTACTTTGATGATGAAAAGGGTTTCTCAAATATAAGTGACTCATCAGAAACATGGTCAAAAAGCGTGAGCAATCCTTATAATTAACTCATGATACTGGCATTGTTGAAACTATTTGACATTCTATGCTTCCACCTTAAGAAAATAGTTTAGGCCATTTTGTGTTCTTGTGAGACAGTACACCTGCAACCAAGATGCATAAAGAAATGGTGTACTGTATGATGTGAAAGAACTTTTTGAAATGTCCAGTCCTGAACCCCAGCAAAAAATATAAATGTATCTGTAAATATATACAAGGAAGAAGGAAATTCAATTGTAATGAGAAACACCTTCATATAATATGTTACATGTAAAACAATCACCAGACAACAAGGAAATTGATATTTTGAAGGAAAAAAAAAAAGTTGCCCTCAGATCAAATTATTTTCTGGACTGTTAGATACACTCTTAAAAATAAAGGTGCTTCAAAAGGTTCTTCAAGCGATGCCATAGAAGAACCATTTTTGGTTCCCCAAAGAACCATTCAGTCAAAGGTTCTTTAAAGATCCATCTCTTTCTTACCTTTTTATAATCTGAAGAACGTCTAGGTTACTTGTGTAACCCTCGTTCCCTGAAGGAGGGAACGGAGACGTTACGTCAGTGACTGACGAATTGGGATCTCGCCCGAGAGCCCAATCACCTTCGAGTGTTAACTAAACAAGCCAATGACAGTTGGCGTGCGTGTTTCGCCACGCGCACCCCGCCCCGCAGCGCGGGTATAAAAGGAGAGCGCGTGCAAACGCACATCAGTTTTTCGCTGAGGAGCCGAGCCTACGTGCCCCGGCCGTACAGCGGTGTTACAGCAACTGTGGCGACGGAACGTAACATGTCCGTTCCCTCCTTCAGGGAACGAGGGTAAACATACGTAACCGAGACGTTCCCTTTCAGTCAGCCACGTTCAACGTTACGTCAGTGACTGACAAATTGGGATCCGTATGGAAAACGCCACTATTGCTGCCCCCCTCCAGTGCCCTGCGGAAGCCGCAAGTCCCCCCACACCATCTGGGGCGGAAGATAGGACAGCGGCTTGGCAGAGGTGTCCGCCACTGCTGTTCCCTACAGTGGCATTGGATAACCCTGGGAAAGCGTACCCAGTTGGGACGCTACGGACGCCACATCCCGCACATAATGGAAACAAACACACCCAGAAGAAACAGAAAAAAAAAAAAAAAGAAAAAGAAAAAGGGGGGCTATTCATGTGGAATTACCATATGGACTGGCCCAGGGCAGTACTACATATGGAAGTCTCTGCGGTAGACTCAACCCACCTGGGGTGAGATCACTACACTGCAGAGATGGCAGTGAACGACTGCCAGGGAAAGACACGGGCTCACCGAGAGGGGAGCCGTACCGTGGAAGAATACACATGTGGGATCACCCGAAGGGGGAATCACTACACACGGGCACCTAGCCCAGCACAAGGGCTGACCTTGGCATGCACACGAGTGCTGAGCCTGGCGTCTGGCGCTCCGCCCCGCCTGACCGCCGAGGGTGCGGGAGGAAATCCACCAGGGTTCGCCATGGGGAACTTATTGAGGAGCACAAAAGCGCATGTATCCGGTCCATAGAGGGGAATGGCACAGCAAGCGTGATCGACACAGAGCAGATCCGGTGTTACTGCCTACCTGAGGCAAATACACGAGAGGACACGGGCTCTACACAAAGATTATAGAATCTCGCAAACGTGTTAAGCGTCACCCAGCCGGCAGCTCTACAGATGTCTGCTATCGATGCGCCCCGCGCCATTCCCAAGAAGATTCCACTCCTCTCTTAGATGAGCTCTCACTCCGAGGGGTCATGGTAAATCTTTGTATGCCCGTGGGACCCAAGACTATAGCCTCCACTAACCATTGGGCAAGTCTTTGTTTGGAGACAGCCCTTCCCTTCTGCTGGCCTCCAAAGCAGACAAAGAGCTGGTCTGAGGTCCTGAAGCTCCGCGTACGGTCCACGTAAATGCGCAGAGCGCGAACGGGACAGAGCAGAGCGATGGCTGGGTCTGCCTCCTCCCGGGGCAGCGCTTGCAAGTTCACCACCTGATCCCTGAAAGGCGTGGTGGGAACTTTGGGCACATATCCGGGCCGGGTTCTCAGGACAACGTGAGAGTTACCCTTCCCGAATTCTAGGCACGAATCGTCGCCCGAGAATGCCTGCAGGTCCCCTACCCTCATGACCGCGGCCAAAGCGGTGAGGAGCGCTGTCTTTAAGGACAAAACCTTAAGCTCTACTGACTGCAGAGGCTCGAAGGGCTCCTCCTTCGGGGCCATGAGGACCGAGGGGAGATCCCATGAGGGTAACAGGTGAGGGCGCGGAGGGTTCAGCCTCCTTGCCCCTCTGAGAAACTCTTAAAATCAATCATAAGGTCGTGTCGAAAAAATCCACTAGAGCTTACCGTCTACGGCTCGTTAGGTGCGGAAATGTCGCGCACACACATTTCAGGGTGTAGTGAGAAGCCGTTCGCTGCCAAGCCATCCTGCGGAAAGACAGCACACTGCTATCGGCTATCGGGGTCTTCCAGGCGTGAAGATCACAACCGACGACGTTCACTTCAGCCTGTAGCGGTCTGTAGACCGGGGCTCTACTGAAGCGATGGTGTTTACACCGCCTGGAGTTAGCCCACTATAACCTCCGCATTCCCTCCAGCCTTTTCCTTCGTCATTCCATCGTCAGTGGAGATTCCACAAGTCTGGACGCGGGTGCCAGAGGGTGCCCCATCTCTGAGTCAGTAGTTCCTTCCTCAGAGGAATCGGCCAAGGTGGGGCTGTCGCGAGGAGCATCAGTTCAGCATCATTGTCCGACTGGGCCAATATGGCGCTACCGAGAGGATCTGCTCCTCGTCCTCCCTGACCTTGCCCAGTGTCTGCGCGAGAAGGCTCACTGGGGGAAAAGCATATTTGCGTAGGCCCCGAGGCCATCTGCACGCCAGTGCGTCCGTGCCGAGAGGTCCCTCGGCCAGGGAGTAAAACAACTAACAATGGGACGTGTCCGGGGAGGCAAAAAGGTCTACCTGAGCGTCCCCAAAGCAACTCCAAATAAGCTGGACTATCTCGGGGTGGAGTCTCCATTCTCCCGGAAGGGCGGGCTGACATGAGAGCTCACCTCGTCTCCCCCTCGGCTTTGCATCGTTGAAGCTCGCCTGGGCTGTGAACGCGCGAAGCGACCTCAGATGTTTCTGACTCCAGAGGAGGAGATGGCGGACGAGTTGTGACATGCGATGGGAGCGTAGACCGCCCTGGGGGTTGATGTACGCAATGGTCGCAGTGCTGTCCGTACGGACCAGTAAGTGCTTGTCGCGTAGCAGCGACTTGAAGCAGCGTAGAGCCAGCCATACTGCTTGCAACTCAAGGCAATTGATATGCCACTGCAATCGGAGCCCCGACCAGAGCCCCGCAGCTGCATTCCCACTGCACTGGCACCCCAGCCCTGGCGGAGGCATCTGTTGACACAACAACATGCCTGGATCCTTGCCCAAGGTACACCCCTGTCCGAAGAAAGGCAAGATATGCCCACGGGCTGAGGGTTTGATGGCAGAACGGGGTAACAGAAACCCTGTAAGTGCCGTGTCGCCATGCCCATCTCGGGACCCGGTCGTGAAGCCAATGCTAAAGCGGTCTCATATGAAGCAACCCGAGCGGCGACAGCGGCTGCGGATGCCATATGCCCAAGGAGCCTCTGAAATTGTTTCAGTGGAATCGCCGTCTTGCACTGGAAGGACCCCATGCAGTTCAGCATCGACTGCGCACGCTCTACTGAGAGACATGCCGAGAGGTTGACAGAGTCTGGCTCCATGCCGAGAAAAGAGATCATCTGCACCAGGGAGAGTTTGCTCTTTCACCCCATTTGACCCGAAGCCTCAATCGCTAAGGTGACTGAGCACCATAAGCCCTGTGTTCGCACCACTGGCGCGAATAGGAGGGGGAGAATAGTGGACTGGTGCCAGTATGAGAGAAACGCATCGTCAGGTAGTTGAGACGCGAATGCCCGCTGGTCCCTCAATGGAACGGGTCTTAGCCCCTCTTCCGACCTTCATCTCTTTGGTTTCGATGTACACGAGGCGACAGGGATAGTCCGAAGGGTAGGACCTTGTACTGATATTCTCGCCCTTCGGACGCAAAGCGGAGAAAAGGTCTGTGTCGAGGTAGAATCGAGACATGAAAGTACGCGTCATTGAGGTCGACCGCTGCAAACCAATCGACAGGACGGACGCATTGAAAGATGCATTTCTGCATCAACATCCTGAACGGGATCTTGTGAAGGGCCCGGTTCAGCACGCACAGATCCAGGATTGGTCGTAACCCACCGCCTTTCTTGGGTACGATGACGTATGGGCTGTAAAAACCTGACCTCATCTCAGCTGGAGGGACCGGCTTGTAGCGCGTCCTTCCGCGAGCAGGCACCTTCGTATCTCCCCGAGATCTCTGCACGCAAGACGGGAGCATCCTTGTCCGGCACAGAGGTGAACCGAATGCCCCTGAACTTGGGAGGGCTCCGGGCGAATTGAATCGCGTTGCCGAGTCTGATGGTTCTCAGGAGCCAGTGAGACGGCCTGGGGCGCTAACCAGGCCCCCAGCGACCGATTTAGCGGGACTAGGGAGACCACCGACGCACCCGCAGTGGGGCAGCTAAGTGGAACACAGGGACCCAACCCGAGGCCGTGCGTTCGCCCCGTCTTTTGTTTCGAGTCGCCGCGCGCGCCTTACGCGGCTCACTGCTGGGCATGGGGCCGCGTGAGAGTCGTATCATCCTTAACTGAACCCTGCTGCCCAACTATCGTAAGGGAGGGGGTCTTGGCTGCTTTGGATACTGGGTCTCTCGGTGCACCGCCCGTCCTCACCCTCTTGGGGACCGAGGCAAAAGTAAACGCTCTTTTAATAATTTTTGGGTACCACTGGCTGAGTGCCATTGGCGGTAACAAAACAAAAAGTGAACCTAATATTCCTCCCACCTGCCCTCCTCCGGGGGAAGAGTGGTGCGTCACCATCTCCCTGAAAGCAGGATCCAAGGCTGCACGGGTCGCCCGTCTCGGACCCGCCTCTTTTGGTCTTCACGGTCTTGGCAGGGGCGGAGGCGGGCTGCGCCGGTTCCCTGCGGCCGGCTCCACGCTGCGGCCATTGTGAAGGCAGCTGTTGTGGCCGCGCCGGAGCGGAGATGGAGGCCGCAGGAGGGCACTCTCGGCGACAAGCAGACAGAGGGGCTGCAGCCGGCGTGGGGTGCGGACAGCAGCCGACCGCCGGGGCAGGATGTGTTGAGATGCCTCCGTCTGCTTCTGTGTGGTGGAGGACTGTTGGGCAGAGCCCTCCACCGCTTTGTCGAATAGGCCGGCCTGGGAGATCGGGAGTCCAGGAAGCGATGCTTGTCGGCCTCCCTCATATCCGCCAAGGTCGGCCATAGGTGGCGCTCCTGGACCACCCATGTGGACATCGTCTGACCCAGGGCCTGCGCCGTGACTTTCGTCGCCCTAAGCGCGAGGTCCGTCGCAGTGTGCAGTTCCTGCAGCACACCTGGGTCAGTACCACCCTCGTGCAACTGCTTCAACGTTTTGGCCTGGTGGACTTGCAGGAGGGCCTTGGCGTGCAGGGCGGAAGCGGCCTGTCCTGCGGCACTGTAAGCCTTAGCCGTCAGTGCGGGCGAGAAATTACAGGCCCTGGACGGAAGGCGTGGAATACCTCTCCAGGCGGCGGCGCTTTGCAGGCAGAGCTGCATGGCAATCGCGCGCTCGACCTGATGGATGTCCACATACCCTTTTTTTCCTCCCCCCCGTCGGGGGTGGTGAGGACGGAGGAGGTATCAGGTCTGTTTCGGGCAGAAAAATGTGCCTTCCAAGACTTAGTAACCTCCTCATGCACTTCCGGGAAGAATGGCACCGGAGGCGGCTGCCGACGCCCGCCTGCGCCACCGCAGGAACCTAATCATCCAGCCTCGATCGTTCGGAGGATGCGGAGTCCTCCCATTGCAGCCCGACGCTCTCAGCGGCCCGAGGAACGCTCATATGCGTCTCAGCTCGGGCTGACTCGGGCCAACGCCACTCTACCTGACGTGCAGCGTCAGGCCGATCTCTCACTCCGAGCCTAGCTCTCCCTACGATGCAGCGACGCATCCTATTCCGTCTGGCCTGTGCCCCGCACAAGATGCTATCGACCCGCGCCCTGTCCGGAGACCCACACACATCGTCCGGAACACCATGGTGTCTGCGACATGTCCCGATGAATTAGATGGCCCTATTACGACTTTACTCCCACGGACCGTTAATCTCTCACCGTAACCCTCAGGTCTCCCTGGCCATGAACCGAAGTAGCCCTCCGAGAGCCGGAGGAGCTAGAATGGGTCATGGCAAGGGGGATACCCCCCCTTTTAATGAGGAGGTATCTGGACCGCAAAGGTCATGTTCCCGCAGTGAGAACATGACACATCCATGAGCGCTGCTTCAGCGTGCAGTAAGCCCAAGCACGAGAGGCAGTGATCATGACCGTCAGATGAAGGCAGGAACCGACCGCATCCAGAAACGCACGAGCGAGAAGCCATCTTTAAAAAGACGCCCGTCGCTCGTGAAGCTCTTTTAGAATTTGCCCTCTTTTTAGAAGGAACACAAGACTCTTTTTAGTGAACGCGCTGCCAAGCCCGCGCGGGGAGGTCGCGCAACCGCAGAATGGAAAGCTCAGCCCGCCGAGGTTTCAGCAGCCTGGATGGCAACCACCGCTGATACGCCGTCACACCAACGCAAGCTGTTTCTTTTGAACACTCGCGGAGATTCGTCCTGTAGAAGCCTCGGCTCCCTGCATTAGTACTCCTTTCCAAGCGCAAGCCTGAATGGCGTCTTTGCACGCAGCTCCTCATCCTTTTATAGCCGCGCTGCGGGGCGGGGTGCGCGTGTCGAAACACGCACGCCAACTGTCATTGCCTTGTTTAGTTAACACTCGAAGGTGATTGGGCTCTCGGCGAGATCCCAATTCATCAGTCACTGACGTAACATAGAACGTGACTGACTGAAAGGGAACAGCTGCTTTTTCCAAAAGAACCTTTGTGAAAGCAAAGGTCTTCAGATTTTAAATGGTTCTTTATGGAACATAGACAAAAAGGTTCTCTATGGCATCGTGAAGCACCTTTATTTTGAAGAGTAGGGAATATAATTAGGTCACTTTATTACATAACTTAAATTAGGACAAGGGTTCCAACACATTTTATCCATAATCCCACTAAGGAATGTACTTTGAGACCCAGCAAAAACTTGAAATATGCAAATATATTCTTGCAGAGTGATTTGATATCTGTTCCAGTGGATTCTGTGACTTCATTCAGTGAAGGATTCATTAGACTGATTCAAACAAGGTAATGTTTCATTTAATTATGTTGATAAATTCATGCAATAGTATAGGTCGCTTCTAAACTTAAGCACATTGTCATACAGTAAATGCTGAGTGGAACAGTCAGAATCATTTACATACTACAGAAACTTTTAAGATTAATCAATGTTGGGTTTGTGAATGAACCGTTCTCTGGAGACTAGCTGAATTAATCAGTTGATTCAGTTTATAAAACTGATTTGCTCAGATTTGGACTGATCGGCATTTCTTCAGATCAATGAATAACAACTTTGGTCTGTTCGTCACACACTGTGTTTGAAACATCAGGAAGGTGTGTTAAATAATGCCTTTTTTTAGTGTGTGAACTATTCCTGTCAATTACAGTGACAAATCTTAATGTTATGCCATACAATGTCCCCCAACACCCCCCCCCCACCGCATTCCAGAGAACCAATTACAGTTTGGGAGGGGCCCTTTCAGAAGGCGCAGGGACCTTTTTTGTTAGGGCTCATACCCATAAAGGGCACAGGGCTCTTTTGTTTTTCTAAGGACATTTTATATGATTGTTTCCGACTGTCCGGTAGGGTGGTATAGTTGGTTTATCTTTTTTTATATATATATATATAATTATATATAGGAAGCAGTACCCTTATGAAAATTCAGCGCATGATTTTAACTAAAAATATAAAAAAAAAAAAACATGGTTAATTTGTTAAACCATGGTCACCACAAATTAACAATGGTTTTGCTACACTAACCATAGTTTCACCATGGTATTTGTTGTAAAAGTGTGGTTATACAAATTGTAATCAATAAGCCAAAAAATGGTTACATTTTTGTAAAAGGACTGTTTATATCATATACATAGTCTGATACAATGCATTTAGAAAAATAGCAGAGGACACTGTATTGAGCTGCTTGCAGGGAAACCGCATAATAACAATTGGTCCTAAACTGAGACATTCGTATATTAAGGGCGTTTTGAAATAGCTTGCAATATGTAACACATATTCTATAGTTTTAAATTGGCTTGCCCGTGGTTGCTGTTTACCGCTTGGTATGGATGATTAAGGGAATTTGGCTTTTGTGCTCACTCATATTTATAATTCTGTGGAACAGAAGGTCACGGCTGGACAATTTCATGCTCCTAGTCACCCTGGTGTGTAAACAAAAATGTTTTAAATATGAATGGGAATTTACTTCAGATATATTTTACTTATAAGAATTTCTAGGGGTGCCAATAATTGTAGCAAACATGCATTGGAGAAAAACATTTCATAATGTGAGTCCCCCCCCTCCCCCCTTACTTCAATTGTTTTACTTCAATGATAGCTTAGAATTTTGTGATTTTTTTTTTTGAACGAATGAATGAAAGATCGAAAAGAAAAACGATGCAGATTTATTTTCAAAGGGCCTTTGCTCATATTTACCAAGGGTGCCAATATTAGTGGAGGGCACTGTATGTGCTGACAGATAGGGCCCTATCATACACCCGGCGCAAGTGTTTTCTAGTTTCAGCCCGACGCAGTTCTTATTTGCCCGTCCAGCGCCGCGTTGTTTAAATGGCACAATGCAAGTCGCCCATGTCTGCTGGGCTAAAAAGAGGTGTGTTCAGCGCGCATTGTTTGCGCGTTCTATTTTAAGAGCTGAAAATAGCCTGCAACTAAAATGTCACATCCAAGATTATATCATCGTGCTAATCATGATCTGGCTAATTCGGTTCTTCAAACGCACCGGTTGTTAATGATTAGTATGGCTGGATTGAGTTATCTGAGATAATTGCGGGTTCATGGGTTGGTTTAAAAGGGGTCACCACTCAAATGAATGCACGACTCTACATTATCTGTATAGCATGTGTGTAAGACTCGAATACAATTATGAAGTAATAATTTTATGACTAATAAATATTTCAGTGAGTAAAACTGTCTGTGTCTATAGTATTAAAGACTACATAACATTATTATATTATCTTTAAATTATTATTATTTTAAATTGTTGTCCCTGGATTAGTAGGGTACTCAAAAAAAAGAAATTGTAATAAAGTAGCGATGGTAGCTGACAGATTTTAAGTATAAATTCTGCTTAAAAATATGCAATCTAATCCTGTTTACATGAAATAAGCCTGTTCCCGAGCAGGTTTAAATGTACGGACCTGTTGCTATTGGAAGATGGAGGAGAGAATGTAAGTCTGGCCTGTAATTGACATTTCATGGGGCCACTTTCTTTGTGTTTCCATTAAGGCAGGTCTTAATGGAATCGAATCATTGTACAAACCTATATAACTCTGGCTGCAATGATGTTACTCTGCCTCACAACTCTCGTTTCTCTTTCTAAAGAATGGATCATGAGAAAAGTGAGAATCACTATAATAAGACTAGACTAGACAATATTAAATGAATATTCCAGAATAAATACAAGTTTGGCAGTTCTATCAACAACATCTGCTGTCGATTATGAAAACAACTGTCATCACAATATGTTATGTAAACAAACAAAATGCACTTATAATGGAAGTCTAGGGCTTGTATAACAATTGTAAAAACACAACTCTACAAGTCAAAATTATTTGGTCACAGATGTCTTTGAAAGCTGACAATTCCAAAAAAAGTCTGACTTGGACACCTAGTAACATCTAGTAACAAAACAAAAGAGATTACATGTTTTCATCTATAATCAATAAATTGCACATCTAAAAATTCTTTATTTTGCCCAAATCAAAAATAAAAACAAAAAGAAAGAAACAAAAACAAAAGTAGTAAAAGTAACAAGTAATAAAATAAAATAAAAACTAAAATCAATGGTCAGTAAAATAAAATAAAATACTGTATTGTTCTTGGCAATCTATGAATATTAAAATTATGGGTAGAAAAATAAGCTGATAATTATTTTCATCTTTAGCGATAACCAATAAATTGCAGATCTTAAAATTCTTTATTTTGTCAAAACGACCTAAGAATAAGTAATCATGCAGTAAATAAAAAAAGTCTTTATATATACATCTATATATATATATATATAATATCTATAATATTATTATATTATAGTCTTGTGAGACACAAATCAGTAACATTATGGCCAAACCAATAGCTTTTTTTTTTTCTCTCATGTTTTGGCTGATAACTAATACTAAATGTCATTATTAATTGTATGTTGTATTTTGTCAAAATTAATTTAAACTTTAAATAAAATAAATTACAATACATTAACACTTGTGTTTTTTAAATTTGAAAGGAATCAACTATACACTTCAACATGAGAACGGATATTCTTTTTGAGATTTCTAAAGATTATTTTAACATGGTTACTAAATCTTGTGTTTTAAAGATTACCTTTAAGTTAGTGGTGATGATGGCAAAGATAATCTAAACATAAAAAACAGGGGAAATGAGCATGCACAAACAAAAAAAACAATACTAAAGACACTGAGATATCTGAAAACTGATATGGTACCCACAGATTGCACGTGTATATCAAATCACATTATTTTATTATCTTCTAAGCTGATTGTCTTATCCTTGCTTGTACTCTGTGGCATTTAATCGATATAATACTCCATGAGCGCACTTACATCTGTGTCCACAGAGGGCTTTGAGAGCTTCTTGGATGTCTCTGTAGCGAACAGCCACGCCTGTCATCAAAGCAACAGCTGTCAATGAGCACAACTCACTTGAGACACAAGAAGGAGCAAAGACGCATGTCTGTCCAGCCGCCACACATTCTCACACAGCGCTGAGGACACACTGTACTGTGGAGCTGCACATTCCAGACCCCTGCTGAGAGGCTCTAGTGAAGCTTGAGCACCGCTGCCATTGCATTTCACACACCAGACTGACTGTATTTCACATTGCATGTCACCAACTGGACCTGAAAAAAAAAACAGGCCTCAATATATCCCTGCTATAAATATAACCAAATTCCTTCAAACGAGGGGGCTTGAGGATCTTATTAGCTCTGTTACAGGTGGTGAGCAAAAGACATTCTCTGGAATGTGATATTGAACATAGTTTCGATTTAATTATTCTGTCTTATTATATGAAATATATTTTTATATTTGTTATTTTTTTACATTTTTGTATCGATCATTATAGGTATTGTAATCCCTATATATCTATTTTTCTTTATTTATTTACAAACACAAAACTTAATTGAGATGGACTTGGAGTCAAAGATTACTTGTGGATTATTGTGATGTTCAACTGTTTGAACTCATTCTGATGGCACCCATTCAATTTAGAGAATGTACTGGTGAGCAAGAAGCAAAAACAAACTCATCTACATCTTGGATGACCTGAGTGGCGGGCAATCTCAAGCCATTTTTATTTTTTAGTGAACTATTCCTGCATCAAACTTTAGAACTCAAGTTTGGAGAGTTCTACTCTCAGCCTGAGATAGCAGGCCAACAGACTTTATTTGGATGGACAGAAGTTTCCCACTATTGGTTTTCTGTAAAAACAACTGCCACACCACTATATCAGTGTTATATACTATTAGAGTTTTTACTAATACTTTGAATTAGATTTTATCTTTATTTTTTTTCCGTTTTCATTTTAAAAGGGCACCTATTACGCAAAATCCACTTTTACATGGTGTTTAGACATAAATGTGTGTTGGCAGTGTATGAACACAACCACCCTACAATGATAAAAATCCACCCACTCCTCATTTTTTAATTCCCTTTAACCATGGCGTCTCAATCAGCTCCCTTGTTCAGTAGTCAGGGCTCTGATCAGGGAGTCGGCCATTTTAAGGGCTTTCTCAATCGCGAAATCCTTCCAGTGCACTGGAAAGTTCGCTCCTTGAAAAATCCCACAATGCACCGCAAAAACTAGGGAGCATCGGAGCTCACTATGCTCCCTTACCGGAAATAGTGTCACATTTCTGAAGCATAAAACATAAATCACACGAACCAACTCGATAAATATAATGACACGCTATAGAAGTTTTGAAAAAACCAACCGTTTTTTTAAACATAATTTGTATATTTTAACATAGACGCACATCACTAGACAGGTAATGAACACATTTATTTAACACTTATAATTAATATTCGGCTGAAATGTTGTAAGAACATGTAACAGAACGATGTATTTAAACAGAATAAAAAATAATATCAAAAAGAGATTGGTCCTGCCTGTTGTTTATTAATTCCATTGATGACGTTCTATTATGTTGTCCGTTGACGTTGTACGTAATCATATAACTGGAATTCGAGTGATCACTGTCCCAACTTGCAGTGAGTCAGGGAACTTACCAGTGACCGAATTCTTGTACACGATCTACTGATTCACGAGTTCGGGAGCTAGGGAGCTAATTAAGTCAGTCTCACTAGGCCTGCTATTTTGATTCTCATGCAGTGTGATGTCACATTGTATAGGGCGGGGCCACGGGGGTTGATTGACAGCCCTGCATTGCTATAGTTTCCGCCCTCAGCAGTTGTTCGCTGTCCTCCTAAGTATTTTTTAACTGATCAGCACTGCGCTTGTGAGATTAGTTCGCGCCGTTCGTAGCGCGAGATTCATTCTGTAGCGAGGTCGCGCGGCTCGGTCAATTGATCCGATTTAGCCGATAACAGGTCAGTGCGGCACGAGCTCTGTAACATCGCGCTGTTTTGTCCCACTTTCAGTGCATTTGGCTTCCCATATGTATGGCTAAACACTGGTTCTCTCGCTCTGTTATGTTGCTTCAACCGGCTGTTTATTGCTGTAGATATGCAATGCAGAGAGATGTATATGCGACGCCCTCTTCTGGAGATGGGGCGGGAATATGCAGCTCATTTGCATTTAAAGCGATACACTCCAGAACAGCTCTTTTTTAGACACACCCCAAAAATGTCATTTTCCAGCTGTTATAATAAATTATATGTTGGGTATTTTGGGCTGAAACTTCACAAACACATTCTGAGGACACCCAAGACCAATATTATATCTTGTAAAAAGGGGCATAATAGGTGCCCTTTAATTTTGATTTGTTTTAATAATTTGATGTTTTATTTTTTTCTATTTAGATTTTTTTATTTAAGTTTCAGTAATTTAATACTTAAACAAAAAATAGAAACATTATTAACTGAAATAAGTTTGTCCTAAATATTTATTATTATTTTAATTAATAATTTTATTTTTAATTATTTGTAAAAAAAACAAAAAATAAATAATAAAAAAAGTGTGATGGTCAGTTTACAGTTCATTAAGTGGGGAGTTCTTGATTAGAATAAGCTGGAATGAGAACCAGACTTTTTGCCTGGCCATCCGAGATCAGGCGAACTCTAACCTGTGGAAAAATGTGTGACCAACAGAGGACCTAAATATCCCAGATTGACCTCATGGCTCTGTACAAACAACACAAACTTCAAAGCTACATGGTTTGCAGTACTGTGGTAAGTAGGTAATATATCTAAACTTTTTGAATTTATTTATATTTTAATATTCATTCAGAAAATGCAACCACCTCGTCTCGTATGCCTTCGTCTCTCCATCTCTCATGCCATAAAGAATTGGACACAGATCCCAACAGATACACTGCCATATCCTGTCAACACAGAAATCATTAATGCATTTCACAGAATTCCACCAGTCATTAATAACCATTACAAAACACTCAAATAAGTTATGCGATATATTACAAATACTAAGTATACACTTGCAAGTATAAACGTAAAGAACTATCTTTTTGCAGTCCTCTAAGGAGGAGTCTCCTTTTATATAAAAGCCTTTTCCCCCATGGAAAAAATAATCAGTAATAGGCTGAATTTTATACATGGCTATGACATAATGAATGTTTGTTCTGTGCATGCTGCTTTCTCTCTCGCTCTGTCAGGTGACTTTTTAGAGATGGAATGGCCATTAGATTACCATGGAAACCTCCGCAGAGACATGATGGCAAACATTTAAATGAACAGTCATCTGACTCGAGGCTTCTCTTAAGATGCCTTTACAGTTTAAATATGAAAAACATAAGTGTCTATATTGTTCTCATTGGCATAATTAACCTATTTCACCCGCTACAAATTCAAAGTCACACAGGCTATGGTGAATTTTATTTTCATTTTATGTAAACTATGGTTTGTAAAGCTGCAGGTTTGCACAATTGCAGGAAAGTGAAGTAGTATATTAGTATAAGTGTATAGTTTTAAATTTGAATTATTATTTATGTTTAATTTATTTTTTTAAAAGGTTTGACCATCCCTTGAGTCTTTGAAGTAACAAGAAGTGCACCATTGTTTGCAGTGCAAAGTTGTTGCACAGACTCAGGTGGAACGTGATAATTTCACAGCAATCATGAACTTTGAGACAAATATTTGCCCTGTAGTTGACAGGGCCTCATCTAGCGTTCCTCACACATTGTGATCACCTCCTTTATCTGTGTACAGCCAAGCCACAGCAAGCCCATAAATGACTTACAACACATTGAGCTAATACTTCTCAGAACACAAGACAAAACTTGTGCTCTTAAATGGCCTGATTTTACAAGTTACAAGAGCACATGGATACTATCTGGGATTACTGAAACACAATACGATTGCACAACGTTGTATTAATAAGAGAATGTACTAACAGATGAAAAATGGAAGACAGAAGTTATGTTGGAAGAGTGGTCAATGGTTTGTCTCTTGATGTAAAAACAACCCAAACACTGTTGGTTTTTGACATTTTGACATTGACAAGCACTGTTTTTTCCCTTTTAACAACATTCAAATAAGTGCTTAATGGAATTCAGCACAGCTGAATTAAGAATATTAAATATTGCAAGGGGCATTTTGGCCATATCTGAGTATTGGGACAAATTGTTCATGGTGGTTACAGCCCTGATCGAAACTACATGAAAATGGGTAACTAAACGTTCTTGCTGTTTACTTTAAGTTTACCTATACAGTTTGCAAAACCCTATACATAAATGTTTACTCTGAATTGCCAAACAAATGCAAAGTTTTTCTCAAAGTTTAGGTACTATATTCAACGTAAGGTACTAATATACCCCCTGTAGGTTTAAATAAGGTACAAAGATGCACATTTTGAAAAAAGTACCGCCCCAGTGACAGCTTTTGTACCATTTTGTACCGAGTGTAGACAATTACTTCCTAGAATTTATTATCTAAAGAAGACCAGAAGGCAGCATGAAACATAAACAACCCAAAAGCATGAACAGCCCAACACAGCAACATTGGTTTAATCAATGGCGTGAGTTTGGGGGCTGGACTATCTGTTTGTCTGACCAATAGGAGACTATAGGTAATGTCTAAGAAAACTCTTTGTTTTTGTTTTACGTTTTTGTTTTTAAAATTTTTTTTTACTTCATTGGAATGGTGTGAAACTTGGTAAAGGTTTTGGCACTTGCTTTGTGAACACACAATACATTTAATGGACATGATTCAAAAAGATTAAATGGTCCTGGAAAAAAAAATTCACACTTGAGCGCATTGGAAATGAAGGGGAACTGAATTTCATCTAGTGGATATGTTTGGTACCGCACCCAAACAAATATTATTGAAAGCTTGTTGGTTTGAGATATCATATTTGCAACAATTTGTTTAGATTTATGGCTTTGACTTCAAGATTTACGACAGTTAAGTTGAAAATTACATTTTCAGGTCTATGTTCAAAAAAATGGTAAACAGGTAATAAATGAAGCATAACTATTCCATAAATATAATGTAGTACCTTAAATTCCCCTAAAAATACAAAATATTCAATAAAAACATCTCAAACTAAAATGTTGTAAATTATTCACATTTAACTAAATAAAAAATAAATAAATCTATTGCTGTCCAAACGATTACTCGCATCCAAAATAAATTTTTGTTTGCATAATATACGTATGTGTGTTCTGTGTATATTTATTTTGTATATATAAATACACACACATACACTATTTATTTTGAAATTATTTACATGTATTTATATGTCTATATTTATATTCATATAATTAATATTATAAATAAATATATTTAATATACAAACATAACACATTTTTCTGAAATATATACATGCATGTGTGTATATATTACATACTAGTCTACACAGTACACATATGTAAACACGAACATTTATTTGGATGCGATTAATCATGATTAATCACTTGACAGCACTAGTAAATATAATCCAATTTGACCACAGCACCAAGGGTTAATTTTAGAGACGCAGAAGTTCAGAATGTTCTATTCAGAATTCACTTCAGCTTTAAACAATTTAATTTGGACTAAAGTAGCATTCTTCAGAAAATAGCATGACAGTTTAATATACTCTATCAGCTCTGTTTGTGATGCAACAAGGACTACACTATTTTCAAGCAGCTGTAATGGATATGCGTGTTTGTGTATAGTAGAGAGTGAAAAAGTGAAAACGAGATGCAGAGATAGAGAGAAAGAGAAGAAAGGTAGATAGGGACAAATAGGCAGTGAAACACAGAGCTGTTTAGCGCAGTGCAGGAAGCAGCAGCCATCTGGGTGTAATGACACGCCTCCACTCTAACACAGAGGTGCAGGTAGTGCTGTGGCCTCTGAGGCCCCACTGTCTCCGCCGCTCACTACAAAGAAGGTTTTCACGGTGCAGGCTGACACACCGGCCAGCTGGCCCACTGCAGAGTGACCTTTAATACACAGACAGGACATGCTCACAGCTGCAGGGAGAAGTCAGAGATGCCAAGCTTTAATTGGCAGAGCTTTGATTTAGTTGCCAGAAGCCCGTGAAACTCAACTCTTTAACGAAACAAAACAGTGACTTTGTGAATCTTACAGAATATTGCCATGGTAAAACTTTCAGAACAGATGGAAATGTCTAATTCATGACTAGCCGTTTAGCCAAAAGCAGACTTTTTCAGGGATATTGAGATTTGAGTATAAGGCTGCATCCAAAAAAGCAGCCAGCTGCCTCGCTACCGCACACATTCAATGACTAAACAGGCAGCATTTGTGCATGAAGGTTCATCCTAGGAACTGGTTTCAAACAAGCATCATAACATCATGTTTAAAGACCTAAAGTAGGGATGCACAGATATTAAAATTATGTTGTATACAGATAAATATAAAAGAATTTCATTTGTTTGTTTGTTTGTGTTTAATGCAATTCCAGCTTCTGTGGCTATTTTCATGGCGAGGAAAATGTATGGCTAAATTATATCAGGTATTTACTATTTATTTTCGCTAAAAACTCTAAAAACTCTAAAACTGTATTTGGCCTAACTGTTAAAAATCTCTTCAAAAGAGTTTAAATATAAATGGATATTATTAATCAAAAATACAATTCATCATTTTCAATTGTACAAGTAAATCTTTAGGCATCACAACAATAATGTTAAGTATGAGTAGTATTTATGAGTTTTTTAATTTATTAGGATGAAACATATTAATATTAATGACAATAGTCATTGTAAAGTTGGGTAACTTCTTTGACAATTACGGTTTGAGGATGATAATAATAATAATAATAAACACACATTTACACTTTTCTAAAGCACCTTAAAGTGCCATTTCATTCTTTCTTAGCACAAATCTGCCAAACCGTACACACAGGATTGTGGAATATAATTGGTATAATTTTCATAAATAAATATGATCAATTAAAATACACTAAAATTTATAATAAAATTCAAATGAATTATTTTAACAAATGGTACAAGTAAATACATGCATCACAACATTTTGCTAAAGACTTGCAAAAAATTACAACATTTTGCTAAAGAAAATTTAGAAAAAAACACACAATTAAAAAAGCCAATATCGCTCAAAAATATTTGCCAATAACTACTATGGTAAAGTGATGTCATTAATTAATTCCTAATCTAAAACAAATTCAAGCCAGATTTAGAGATAACCAATCTTATTTCTCAGTACACTCTCAGAGAGAGATGCACAAAAAAAGGTACCACTGGGATGGTACCCTTTTAAAAAAGGTACACCTCTGAATCTTATTTACCCCTAAAGAGTGCATTTTAGTACCTTAAAGGTACACCTTTGTACCTAAATTGTATATATTAGTACGTTTAGAAAGGGTACCAGCCCAGTAACAGCTTAGGTAAAAAAACATTTGAGAGTGTAGCAATGGAGTCATATGATGATAAATCTAAAAAAAAAATGTAATTAAACTCCTTCAGCTGCTATTTTATTTTTTCTACCAAACTGCCGAACTGCACAAACAGGGTATGGAATGTCATAGGCAGTGAAAGATCTATACTGCCTTGAGAAACCAACAACACGAAGGCATCTTAGTAGACAGGATGTAACGCTTCCCTATCTACCACCATATGTCACCTGGGAAGGCAGCATTTCTCAGCTTTCGGACGCAGTCAATGGATCGTCCCTTGAATCTTGATTAAAAAAAAGGGGGGATTCTACATGTCTAGGCCGGCACACAAGGAGATGTGGGCTAGGACAGCACTGATAGGGATTCACAAGAGTTACACTTTGAGTTAACTTTAGCCTAAAGCAAAATTGTTCAAGTCACAGGAAAAGCAGCACTAGCATGCAGAACAGATCGCTCACTGTTTATGCAGTTCAGTCTTCTCTATGTGTGCCAGCACCTCCTCAGGATGGCATCCTCGTCTTGTCCTTGATTTATGATGCATGAAATCCACTGTCAGAATGAACACAACATAATCAGCCTCAGGCCATGTTAAATACTCTGATGATGTACAAAACAGAATATTGGCACAGTTGCTCTCATTTTAAAAGTATTTGGAGAAAAGTGCACTTATGTGGCATTATAACTCATAAAATCACTTTAAACTAAACTGCCACAAAGTGCTTGTTTTCAACTTTTATGCACAAAAGATCAATTTGTAATTGGATTTAGCTTTATGCAGTAAAAGGTTATTTCAGGTAGATGTCCTCAAGGTCTTTTGTACTTTTTTGAAGCACATTGCCCCTGCGCAATAAATTGACCAATATGACATGAGCCCTAGTATCTTACAAAAATAACAAGGTCTCGAACTACTTATACATTTTTTCGACTCTTCATTTTCAGCTTTCCCAGCAATACACCTGTCCGTAGTTGTTGGTGCACGCTTGTGTTAATCAAATTGCAACAAATTGTATTCTCCAAGCCTTAAAGTGAACCATTCCTCCAGTGTTACAATCACATATGATTGTGTCTGAATAATCCATTTCTTCAGTTTGAATCAAGGCCAAGGACAACCACTGAAAAAACCACTACGACGTGCCTTGCAAAAAAAAAAAAATATATATATCTATCTATATATATATATATATTAATCACATTTATGTTGAAGCCTCTGTTAAACCTGCTTTAACTTACTTTTTTTCCCGACACAACATCGTAAATTTATTAAAAATAAAAAACTGAAATCAGTACATTAAGTATTCATACCCTTAACTCGGTACTTGAAGCACCTTTACAGCCTCAAGTCCTTTGGGATATGATATGACAAGCTTTGCACATCAGCATTTGGCAATTATCTGCCATTCTTCACCTCACCTGTTCACTTCTCTCAGCTCTGTCAGGTTGGATGGGGGCAGATGCACATTTTCAGGTTTCTCCAGAAACATTTCATTGGGTTCAAGCTCAGGCTCTTGCTGGGCCACTCAAGGACATTCACATAGTTGTCCATAAGCCACTCTTGCTGTGTGCTGAGGGTCATTGTCCTGTTGGAAGGTGAACCTTCTGCCCAGTCTGAGGTTCTGAATACTCTTGACTATATTTACATTAAGGCTATCTCAATATTTTGGTGTGTTGAGCTTTCCTTCTACTCTTACGTGTCCCTCAGTCCCTGCGGCTGAAAAACACCATCATAGCACGAGGCTGCTACCCACACATTTTACTACGGATGCTCCTGTGCAGGTGATGAGCAGTGCCTGGTTTCCTCCAAACATGATGCTTGGAATTGAGGTTAATCAGACCAGATAATCTTGTTTCTCACAGACTGAGAGTCCTTTAGGTGCTTTTTCAAAAATTCCAAGTGTGTTTTCATAAGTCTTCACCGAGTGAGGAGAGGACTGAATCTGGCCACAACACCATAAAGCCCAGATCGGTGAAGTGTTGCAGTGATGTTTGTCCTTCTGTAAGTTTCTCCTATCTCCATATAAGAGTATGGAGCTCAATTAGAGTGACCGTCAGCTTCTTGGTCACCACTCTAACCAAAGCCCTTCTCCATAATTTGCTCAGTTTGGACATGAGGCCAGCTCTAGGAAGAGTCCTAGTTGTTCCAAACTTCTTCAATTATGGATAATGGAGGCTACATGCTCAATTTTTTTTGTAACCTTGGCCAGATCTGTGCCTTGACACAATTCTCTACAGGCTGTTCTTTTGACCTCAGGGCTTGGTTTTTGCTCTGATATGCATTTTCATAGATGTGTACCTTTTATTGAGACTTGCGTGCCTTTCCAAATCAACATCTACAAGCAATTTTTTATAAATTAAATAAAGTGTTTTTTTTTTGTAGATGTGAAAAAAGTAATTTACAGCAGTTTAACAAAAGGCAGCAATAAAAAAAAAACTCTGCACGGCACTGTGTGTGTAGACAGACAGACATACAGACAGACAGTAGATTATATATAGTAGATATATAGATATATAGATAGATAGATATAGACAGACAGATAGATATAGATAGATTATAGACAGACAGACAGACAGAGAGAGAAATGATAGATAGATAGATAGATAGAGATTTTTATACAGATAGATTAATTTTGTTCAATGGTTATCTTTATTACTCTGAAAATTACATTCTTCTAAGAAAACTGCTAGATATAAACGGAACTGCAAGATACCAACTTAGAACTGACTTTTTCTTGCAATTACAAATGTATATCTAACAATTATGACTTTTTTTCCGCTCACAATTGTGAGCTAATATTTTGAATAAATTGTCACTTTTATTTCACAATTCTTAGTATATATCTGAATTGAGAGATATATACTAAGAATTGTGAAATAAAAGTGACCATTTTGACAAGAGACCTTTTTTGTGGCAGAAACGGGCTTTCATTCAGGTACAGAATTTATTATAAAATAGATTTCCAGGGTTTAATCTAAAGGAAAGAGTGCTGCCTGGGAAAGCAAACTACAATCAAACTCTGAGGATGTCTGTAATCAGGTAAAGGCACCATATCAAATCAGTTTTTCCTTTTGGCATTGTTATTTCAGAGTCATTAAAACAATGTCTGTTTTGTTGTCATAAAATTATCACCAGAAATGTTAAATCAGGGAACGCATACTGTTTGACAAGGGAAAACAATTTTAACCACAGGGGAAAATACAAAGGACAATCTAATAAAAGACATCACTGAGTGCAGCATAGTCCTTGACTAAAGGAAGATTGGTAAAGCAAGAAAGAACAAGATGGAGGGCTTTACCTGACACCACAGGAAACCAGCTGCTGGTTTGGACACCACAGTCATCCCCTGGTGATTCTCATAGTGTAGATGGGTTTTTTTTTTCTGAAACCGTTAGCCTAAATCCCAGCAAAATATTCAATAAATTCAAAAAAGTGTATTTAATGCAGTTAGTTCTTCCAGCTGCACACAACATAAAATACTTAAGGACAATTAATAAGCACACTAAACAAATCAGAAGATAAACAGGCCCCCTACAGATGCAACAACCAAACTATAATAACAATCTAGTCTATATGTGAGGCTTCTAATGCAAAAAAGTACACATTACATATTGCCAGAAGAAAAAAGAAAAAAAAAAAAGAGAAAAAAAAAGAAAAAAAAAAAAAAAAAAAAAAAAAATAGAAAAAAAAAAAAAGAAAAAGAAAAAAAAAAAAAAAAAAAAAAAAAAAAAAAAAAAGAAAAGAAAAAAAAAAAAAAAAAAAAAAAAAAAAAAAAAAAAAAAAAAAAAAAAAAAAAAAAAAAAAAGCCCATCCTTTTATAGCTTGAACTTTCTTGTCATTTGCTATCTGTAGACTAGGCTGTAAAACACTAGGCATCTATCTGTGGTCCATTGTGTCCTGCTCCACTAAAGTTTGATTCTGGCAAAGTACATGTTGTAACGAAACCAAGGCCAGATGCTAGTGTCATATTAACGAGCAAAGAGAACAAACTATAAAGGGCAGAGAGTCTGTGCAGCCGCACAGACATCCAAATGAATACTGTAACTATGGCATGGGTTTCCAACTTATTTAGGCCAAGGACCCCCTATTACATACTGTATGGAAATTAATTTAACATTTCACTTCTGGCCTATAAAAGCCAGTACAATTGTCAAATTATTGATATACAGTCATTTATTATACTAAATGAAATTTTATTGTAATTAACATTAATTAGAATAATAAGTGATTAAGTTAATGTAATTTACTTAACACATCAAGATTTTCTGTAATATTTTGTTTTTATTTATTCAGCAAGGATGCATTAAACTGAAATAAAAACTCGAATAGAATAGATATAATGATTTCTGGAGGATCATGTGACACTGAAAATTAAAGTAATGGCTGCTGAAAAATGTCATCACAGGAATACAATTTTATTTTAAAATGCATTAAAACAGAAAATACTTATTTTAAATTGTAATAATATTTCACAGTTTTTTGTTTTGTTTTGTTTTGACTATATGTTTGGTCAAATAAATGCATCCCTGGTGAGCATGTAATAGACTTCCTTAAAAACATTACGGTATTATGTGAAATTATTATATTAATTGAAAAAGGTAAATGAATTTATATTAGTATTATATAAGTTTATTAATTTATTATATTCAATTACATATATTAAGTCAAACATGGGATTTGAACCTATACGCCTCCTTTCTGAGTCAAAATTTGATTAAGATGCAAGAGGGAGAATTAAATATTTACCCAATTTCAGTTTCAGCAGAAGTTAACTTTACATGTTTTAAACCTTAAATAAATAAATAGTTTCAAAAATAACTGGCAGATCCCCTGCAAGCACCACCTGTCAGCATTATTATCCCTAAGAAAAGTACCCTATAAAAGATAAATGAAGAGAAAAATAAGTTATTTCCTTTAACACCAAAATATACTTTCTTTTTTGACTGAGAAATGCTTAGTATAAAATGCTACACTGTAAAAAATAAGTGTAATTTTTACTGTAAAATTTTGTAAAAACGCTATTACCAGATATTTCATGTCATTTTACAGTAAAATGCTGTTAATTTTAAAAGCATCAGTTTTTAAAAGTAAAAATAACAAATCAATGTATAATTTACAGTCAAAAACTGTAAACTGATATTCCCAGAATTCCCTGCATGACACTCCACATTTGAACGTTTTTTTGTTTAAATAATCATGTTTTTTTATAGTTTTTGTTATTAGTTATGTATATTTGGGTTTTATGTTACATCTTCTGTTGTTTAATGAAAGTTCAATGCATTATTTAAATATCATGTGTGTTACCATGATGGTGTTTATTGTGTGTTTGCATGAATGACTTGTGCACCTTCTATATATTAGTATATTCTTCTGCTTGTGGCGAAGCTACTTGTGATGAGCTTTGATTCTTCATGTGGCTTTCTCTTTTACCACCTGCATTATTATGGTGGTTGTCAGTATGTTAAAGGTACAAAACAGATTTTAATAGCAGTGTGCATTGTTGAATTTACTGGTTTACATTCAAATTTTCTTATTTATAAATTACAGTTTTATACTGTAAAATATACAGTTTTTGGCCGTAAATGTGTTTACAGTTTTTCTGTATTTTTTACAAAATTATTCTGGCAACCACAGCAGCCAAAATTATTTAGTAAAAACTACAGAATTTTTTTTACAGGGTATATGCTTACGAATGTGGTTGAAGAATGCTTTTAAGTACAGTGGATTCAATCCAATTAGCTCAATAAAGAAGGTATAAACAGAGGAGATGCAACTTTGGGCCAAAGCTTCTCCTCAAAATATACAGTAAGTGAGACAGGGCTTAGAGTCAGAATGAACAGCCCTGTGGGTTCCATGAATTGCTGCAATTTTTGGCTGAATCAAAGCTTGGAATGGTTTTGTTGGACTGCATTGAACAAGTACAGAAGCTGCTTTCCTTCACACAGGTTTCAGAATCCCTTAATGAACATTGTCTGCATTTGTCATACCAACAAAGCCTTCATGATGAGAAAACAAAATAAAACTAAAATTATCTAAAGCCATGCTAATTTTTATGTGGCTGTATTATATAAATGTAAACAACACCGCTTTGTAATTTAGGTCAAGGTGGGGCTACATGAATTGTGCCACAGATCTGTGTGCCTTTAGTTCTGTTACTAAAGGCACACAGAGAGAGCACAAAAGAACTGCACAAGCAGCTTTACAAAAATACATATGGTTTAAGTGCAATTTATGAATATTCCTTAGAATATTGAGGAATTTGACATTGCATCACTCCCTCACCAATGGCTCCTCTCAGTCAGATGATAGTCCAAACAGCTTTAAAAAACCTCACAATAATCACAAATATATTTTGGCCAAGATTCACTATTTGAAAATCTAAATTCTGATATGCAAAAATCTAAATATTGAGAAATCATCTTTAAAGTTGTCCAAATTACTAATCAAAAATTAAGTTTTGATTATATTTACGGTAGGAAATTTACAAAAAATATCTTCATGGAACATGATCTTTACTTAATATCCTAATGACTTTTGGCATAAAAGAAAAATCGATAATTTTGACCCACACAATGTATTTTTGGCTATTGCTACAAATATACTTGTGCTGCTTAATACTGGTTTGTGGTACCAGGGCCCATAGGACAATAGTGGACATAAACCGATTAAATAAATTGAAATTGTGAGTCTTAGTAAGCAACTGGGAAAATTCTGATCAAACCCTAGATTGCAACCCACAAATTTGGACAGTAGAGCCGATTGACGTTAGGCTCCATCTGGAAGCTCTTTTATTTCCTATTCCACACATGTAAGACATCAGTTCAAATTTATTACCCTCAGATCCTCCACTAGCACCCTATTTGTATGTTTGGTAGGGAGCGGCTGTTACATAATGAGTACAGAATTCCAGAAATTCTTGCTGGAGGAACAACTATATGATCCCTAAAGAGGTACAAAAGGAGGGAGTTGCAGCAAATGACGACAGAACTGACTCAATGCACGCAAACAGCTGATCCATCTGCAGTGCTGGACACATAGATACGCATAGATGACTGAACCTTCAGGCTGTCATTTCCTTTAAACAGAGGAGTATCAGAGGCCTGGACTGTCTCACTGCACTCATGGGAAACTCGGGATAGGAAATGATCTAAACCGCCATCAGCAAGACAAAAAGCATCAGGCCAATGCTAGTCTGATCATCTCAGAGCGTCTCTCAGGACATTATCTCATCGTCTCTCTGAAAGTGAGAAACTGGGAAGAGACTGACAATGCATTTGATCTAGAACGGCCTGATTAATGGTTATAATTAACAGCATGTTTCTTTTCATCAAGAAAGAAAGAAAGAAAGAAAGAAAAAAAAAAACTAAGCAACTCTTGCAAAACTGTTATGCAGAACGCCAAATTCAGAGTACTGACTCAGTGGCAAAAAAGTGCATAGATTCCTTGCTATGCGACAAATTGATAACCATGGAAGTAAACCTAGCTACTTTGTATACCGGTGCATCTCAATAAATTAGAAGTCATGGAAAAGTTCATTTATGTCAGTAATTCAACTCAAATTGTGAAACGCGTGTATTAAATAAATTCAATGCACACAGACTGAAGTAGTTTCAGTCTTTGGTTCTTTTAATTGTGATGATTTTGGTTCACATTTAACAAGAACCCACCAATTCAACAAATTAGGATACTTCATAAGACCAATTAAAAAAAAAAACATTTTTAGTGAATTGTTGGCCTTCTGGAAAGTATGTTAATTTACTTTACATGTACTCAATACTTGGTAGGGGCTCCTTTTGCTTTAATTACTGCCTCAATTCGGCGTGGCATGGATGTGATCATTTTGTGGCACTGCTGAGGTTGGTATGGAAGCCCAGGTTTCTTTGAAAGTGGCCTTTAGCTCATCTGCATTTTTTTGTCTCTTGTTTCTCATTTCCTCTTGACAATACCCCATAGATAATCTATGGTGAATCAGGTCTGGTGAGTTTGCTGGCCAACACCAAGCACACCAACACCATGGTCATTTAAACAACTTTTGGTGCTTTTGGCATTGTGGGCAGGTGCCAAATCCTGCTGGAAAATGAAATCAGCATCTTCAAAAAGCTGGTCAGCAGAAGGAAGCATGAAGTGCTCCAAAATTTCTTGGTAAACGGGTGCAGTGACATTTTTTTTCAAAAAACACAATGGACCAACACCACCAGATGACATTGCACCCCAAATCATCACAGACTGTGAAAACTTAACACTGGACTTCAAGCAACTTGGGCTATGAGCTTCTCCACCCTTCCTCCAGACTCTAGGACCTTGGTTTCTAAATGAAATACAAAACTTGCTTTCATTTGAAAAGAGGACTTTGGACCACAGGGCAATAGTTCAGTTCTTCTTCTCCTTAGCCCAGGTTAAGACGCCTCTGACGTTGTCTGTGTTCAGGAGTGGCTTAACAAGAGGAATACGACAACTGTAGCCTAATTCCTTTACACGTCTGTGTGTGGTGGCTCTTGAGACCTTGACCCCAGCCTCAGTCCATTCCATGTGAAGTTCACTAAAATTCTTGAATCGATTTTGCTTGACAATCCACATAAGGCTGCGGTTCTCTCGGTTGGTTGTGCTTTTTTTTTCTTCCACACTTTTTCCTTCCACTCACTTTCTGTTAACATGCTGATACCGCACTCTGTGAACAGCCAGCTTCTTTGGCAATGAATGTTTGTGGCTACCCTCCTTGTGAAGGGTGTCAATGATTGTCTTCTGGACAACGGTCAGATCAGCAGTCTTCCCCATGATTGTGTAGCCAGGGAACCAAACGGAGAGACCATTTTGAAGGCTCAGGAAACCTTTGCAGGTGTTTTGAGTTGATTAGCTTATTGGCATGTCACCATATTCTAATTGGTGGGTTTTTGTTAAATGTGATTTAAAAGAACCAAAGACTTAAACTACTTGTGTGCATTGAATTTATTTAATCCATGAGTTTCACAATTTGAGTTGAATAAATAAAACTGAAATAAATGAACTTTTCCACGACATTCTTAATTTATTGAGATGCACCTGTATATGAACTACAAACATTTATCAAATATAAATATTTTATACACATTATTAGTTATTAAACTCAAAACAACTTAATTAATTGCCCGTATTCAGTGCTAAATGCTGAATATGAGCTCAGTTTTTTTGTGTCTGTTTGTTTGTGGTGGAAATGATGCCATTGTGGTACAGTCATATTTTTTTCTAAACAAATAATTTTATTCAAATACTGAAGTTGTTGATGCACATATTTAAAATAATAATAATAATAGTTAATGATGGATTTTTTTGTTTTAAAATTTAAAGGGTAAAACAACAAAAATACATACTTGGCAATAAAAAAAGAGGTTTTGCAAATTTACAAGAATGTGAAGCTTCATTGAACCCTGAAGAGGAGAAAGACACCATCTTGTGGATACAAGTGTCATTGCAGCACTGCTTCTTGCCTGGCATGCTAACCTTTAAAGTTCGTCACAGTTGTTAAAACTGCCACTAAGTCAGATCTGTGTAATGTATTTCACCGGAGAAAGTTAGTTTTAGTACGACTTGTAAGCACGTGGCCTAACTGTTGTAGTTATTAACAGTTACTAACAATTACGCCATTTCTACTGCAATAAGCCTAACAAGTCCTCTTCAAACACAATCTATAGTTACTTTATCACAAAATAACTTTTAAGACAAACATCAAGCGTCTTTTCAGCAAGTGTCTCTTTTAAAATAATAAATTAGTGTAAATCTAATTTACCCTGCGGTACCTAGTCTGTCCTATAGAGGGCAATGTATCATAAATAAAAACGCAAATTACCAATAGTTTGTTTCCACTCATTCGACTGGAGTTTAACTCATTCGTGCATATCACAAATCAACGGTAAACTTGTATCTCTTAACATTCTTGCATGTACGTTCTTTTCCCTCAGTCGGGTGAGGTTAATTAAGTGACAGCCGCTGAAAACTGCCTCTGGTCCGTGCTCGCTAATGGCTCGCCTTTACGTGCCTTCAAGTGGAATGAGGCCTGCAATTGAAGACGATTGGGTGCAAAAGAATGGATACCCGTGATACCTGAGTCGTGACGTTGGAAGGGGCGTGTCTATACCGAAGATGGCGGAAAGCTACCTGCAGTCGATGGTAATAAATACATTCTCAGTTATTTAATTTAGTTGTTATATTTAATTAATAGTTATAGTCTACTAATGTAAAGCTAATTCTTTGCTATTTTTTTAAATAAATTATTTAAAATGACTTGTCATAGTAATGTTGAGTAATATAGGTGTAGGCCTATTTATTTATGCCTACTTAACAGAAAAAAAGTGCCTATTTTGTTTCAGCATTTAATTAAATTGCTTGAGGTCAATGGATCTCTAGCAGCGTTAGAAATAGGTACTTTTTGAATAAGAACTTGCTTCACAACTGTTAAAAAAGTATGTAAGTTACTCTAGTATGAATGTTGTCATGTTGTGATTGTTATAAGGCCAACCAGCATCAGTAGAGCCTATTATCTACCATTCAATCATAGGATAGCGTCCATTGGATGCACACTTCAGAATCTCTGCGAAAGTAGCAGGTCATCCGGGAAATTTTTGCCTACAGTTTTATGAATTCTGTGAATTCGGATGTACTACTGTGTTGTTGTTTTTGGTTGCAGCCTCTTAGTTGTTTGTTACTAGTGAGTGTTCCACTGTATCAAGCTGCAGATCACTTTCTGCACAACCGTTTGTAGTCTTCGCATCATGTTGGTTGCAAAGCAAAGTTGTATTTACAAGTGGGAAAGTCTGCATTCTAGATGATAGGCTACACAAATTGACGAGTTGTGACGTTGTAAGGGCTTGTTAATTTGAAACATGCAGGGCAGAAACACGGATACTATACTATATCCATCATTTATATATAGAGATCCAGGAAAGCAAGTCTGTAGTGAAGTTAATCACTAAACTTCACAGTTTGCTTTAACAAAAACGCATTTAGTTGTGGTGGCATATACAATTTAAGGTATAGATATGAATCATTTTCATCATTTTGAATTCAAATGTAGTTAGCTGGTTATTGTTCACAATTTTAATTAGTTTATTTGTGAAGGCTACTTCCTTTTTATGTGTTCGAACTATACCGTGGATTTTGGGGGAGCCCACTTGTTTTTTTTTATAACGGGGTTTGTGCGCTTGCGTGTGCCTCAAAAGGGGGCTTACAATGAATTACAAAGATACATAACAGCTACAAGTGTATGCACTACTTACTTTATGCAAGCACTATATAGGATAAATCACTATACAGGATTTACTTTATCGACACGAATTGATAGGTTAAACAACAAACAGCCACCCACAAATAGTCTATAAACAAAGCATCAGGCTTTCTTTGAGTTCACATGAACAACGGTTTTTAAAGTTACTCGTCGTCAGGCTACAGAGGAATACCATAATTCCTCCTTTCAATTAGGCCTAAGACATCGAGAGTTACGCAGACCTATAACAACCCAGCCACAACACATAATTGCGAATAACATGCCTTACCTTAACACAGAATCGACCACAGAATCCAGCGTTTATATTTTTCTACGAATCTTTGAGTTAACATGTACTAAACATGAGTGGAGTTTACACCGTAGCGCCCCCACAGCTTGTTGCTCATGACAAGAATAGCATGTATATTTATCTTAATTGAAGTGGATTAGGTTTAAATCGCCGTCATGCTTGAATGAATGATATTTTTGCAATTTTACACATAATAATCCACGGATCACATTACACAAAACTGAAATTGAACGTCAAAATAACAAACGCTTGTTAATTTTTTTAGACCCACCCCACCCCCCCCCCCCCCACAAATTTCCCAATCACGTTTTCAGGGGAACCCATGTCTTATTAAGGGGAGCCGAGCTCCCCTAGCTCCCCCGTAGTTTGCACCCTGCTTGATATGTTTCCAACTTACATGTGTAATGTCCTAAAAATGAATGCCCAACTATGAGGTAAAAGCTTCCGAAATTCACTTGAAGGCAACAATAAAACCTGACTGAGACTCGAGTGACCATGTTCGTTTAACCCATACCCTTTCAACGTGGTGGAGAAGAGAACCATTTCAGTTGGGAATGGTAGATAATTTATTATTTTATTTTTATTTTTTCGAAGTAAAGCTTCCTTGTTAGTTGATGCTGTTTCTGTCAGATACATATGTCTGTAACCATTTAACCATGTTGCATAATGTGTGTATCTTGTCAAAGACAAGATGTCCCATTTTTGGTGTCCGCATCAAATTAATTTACAAAAGTTATTTTATACAAAATATGTCAAAATATGGGTGAATTAATATTTCATCGCCATTCAGCTTAACAGATCTAATCTAAGAATCTAATGATTCTTGTTCTGAATATACCTGACAATTTTTTTGGTATATGAACTATTGGTAAACAGAACACATTAAGGGGACACATTAAGCTGTATTACATTTTTATTGTTTTTTGTTTAAACAGAACACATTCTAATGTACAGGAAAAAATAAAGCTGTATTTAATTAATTAATTAATTTGTCTTTGACCCATGTATTGGAGATAAAATGCATTATCATTCACCATGTTTTGTTCTCTCCAACCACAAAGCATTCAAACGTAGCGTACACATAATTATAACTTGAGAAGGGACAAATACGATCTTTTGACAAGCATGACTGGCATGTCCAACATTCCCATTCATAATTATAGTATTAGTGAGCACGAATGTGTAGTTTCCAAATTGTCAATTCATATTTACGATAACTCTACCACACATAAAGGCATCATTTGGAAAAAGTAACATAATGGTGAGAAAAAATGTAAGTGCGAGTTAGACTTTTTGTATTTAGCTTTTCGATTTTTTCAGATAAAACATATGAGCTGTGGTGTTTTGAGTGGTTGCCATGCAGTGCATTTCAATGCAATAGCTAAAGTGTTCAACTCTTTTCTGCCATGTTGAAAGATTAAGGCTTTTCCCAACTCTGTAACTCGGGTATCAAAATTACGCGTACTTCACAGGCTACTGGAATTATCACAAACACAAATTGCTGTGACTTGACAGTTCAAATTGTAACTATGACTTGAGACTAATGTGCTCTTCAAGTGGAGATGGAAATATTGTAATTATGAGATCCGAGGACACATGAATGACCAAGCAAATTGGGAAACTCAGAATTCTACATGATACACAAGTTACCAAATTGTGATGTTGGAAAGTGTAGGAAAGTACAAGTATATGGCTTCTGTTTTTGCACATGCACAGCTCATCGCCATGAAGCTAAGGTGTTGTGATTGGTTGCCAAGACATTGTCATGCGATTGCTAAAGTGTTCTCAGTGGTAGCATGTTGCTGCACAGTTGCTAGGGTATCATGGGTGGTTGATATGGCTTTGCTAGAGTATTCTGGGTGGTTCCTTAGAGCCCACCTCCAAATATCAGAATCACCTGCACTGCAGCGCACACATAACACAGTGAGATCTTGTGTAGTTTATAATTTATTAGGTTATGTTATGTGAGATCATATTGGGGATAACAGCCCTGCCGTGCTTGTCTTTAACAGGTAGTCCTCTGCACACTGTACAGTGCTCCTCTATCTCTCAACATCTATTATTGGTAGTCGCATGCAGTAGCGGGAGTGCAGATGGAAGGTCATTGTTTTCAATTACAGATTGCATCTTCGATATCCAGTATCAAATTGTTTATCATGATCATGTCTGCTGGCAGAAGAAAAGGAACTATATGGTTGACAAGCTTTACTAGCAAGCTTGGACAAATGTTACCTTACTATACAAAGGCTTGGATCTGTATATATTTTCATTTGTTTTTTTAGAAGTAGGCTATTAGCACACTTAAAGACACAGTTCACCCAAAAATGTCGCTCCAAACCTGTATGACTTTTTATGTTCTGTGGAACATAAAATAAAATATTTGTGACCCTGTCTGTGAAATCCAGGCTAAAGTCTCAAAATCGAATTATGAGATAACAAAGTTTGATTTCAACCATTAATTTCACTATGATTCCAATCTTTGACATGGTCTTACTCAGTCCATATTAAAGATATAATGGTTATATTTTAATTTAATGTTCTACATCTTTATGAAGGATGATGTTATGTAGAAAACAGTAAATCACAAAAAAAAGACTTTAGCTGGGTTTTCACAGGCAGGGTCACATTTTGTGATATCTCAGTGTTTTTTGTTCATACAATGGGGCAAGATGCCCCCTGGAACAAGATGACCCTGATACCTTTTTTTTTTCTCTTGACCATTGATGGCACAAAATTGTATCCCAGCACATTTGATGAACAGCTGTGATCTCATTCATTTTGTAATTTCATCTGAATATGATAATTTGTAGTCATTCGAAATGGTTTTGGGATTAATTGATTTTATTTTGTGTCTACTATTCATTAAACTATTAATTAAAACCAATAGGCTAGTTGATTTAGTATTGTATATTAAAATACGAAATTCCTTTAATACTCTCTCTATCCATCTATCTATCTAATCTATTCTATCTATCATCATCTATCTGTCTGTCTGTCTGTCTGTCTGTCTGGCTGTCCTGTCCTGTCTGTCTGTCTGTCTTTTCTCTGTCTGTCTATCATCATCCTGTACATACTATGTAAATATGTTAAAAATGTTAATTAAAGTTAAGGCATATTGTTTTTAAGGAGGACATCTTCCATCTACAGACTTAATGCAGAAGACTTCGCGAAGAAATAAAAAAGAAATTATTAACGTTTTGGATTTTGTTGTTCCATTAAAACCCTCCCCTTGTACTTAGCACAGATATCATGTCAAGAGTATGACTGACATCTGTGACAGCTGTGAGTTAGATGGACTTAGATACATAGGTGTCATTTCTGCCTCATCATTGTAGGCTGGTTAATGTTTTCTTGTGCTATTAATTTTAATTCCATTAATCCATCTCTTTAAAAAAAAAAAAAAAATGGGAAAAAAATTTTTTTTTCTCGCTTCTCTCTCTCGCTCTCTCACACAGCGCTAGCCTTTGCTCTGCTTCTTTTTCTCTGTCTCCCCCTCCCTCTCGCTGTCCCTCTTTCTTCTCTTTCTTTCTCTCTGGCTGCTTTTCATTCCTGTTTCTCTTTTCATTGTTTTTTTTCCCTCGGTTTTCTTTAGCTCTTTGGGACCTCTATTTCTTCTCTTCCTCTATTCAGGTTCTCTTTATTCTCTTTTCTGAATAGTTGTGGTACTTAAAGGGAAAGGGGAAAGGGAAGGAGCAGGGGAGGGAGGTTAGTTTCAGTCAGATCTCAAGCACAACACTTCCTCCTACTGCAGTCAGTCTCTGCAGCCATACTGCGCTTGGGACATTTTCTTTTTCTTTTGCGTTTTGTGCACTGACTTACATAAAGCACTCGGTTTTGCCCTAATGAAACACCCTCAGGTGCCTTTCTATGCATGCAAACTTGTCTCATTTTGAATCATCCTACGTAAAGTGCAGGGGTATATTGTGTCTTGTCGAGGTTGTGATATATTGATATACATCTCTGCTGTAGTTGTTTAGAGGACTGTTATCTCTTCGTGTCTAGGTCTCACAGGGACATCTTCATCATAGCCCTGAGCTGACAGGCCACAGGATGTCCTGCCACATAGCACGTTTTTCACTAGGAACCCTAAGAAAGGGATATGAGGGTACCTTAGAGGGGGTAAAGCATAGAAAACCTTACTCTTTGTGATTTAAGTAAACTTAAAATTAAAATGAAGGCTGAGTAAATTCAATTCTAATTCATTTGGGCATATTTTAATCATAAGGTCTATAGAAATTCACTGCCAGTTAATGCTGTAAATTGGACAGGTAACCTTCTAACTTAGTCCAATAGAAAAATATTATATAACAATCAATATAATATTTAATAAGCAACACCAAAAGGTCTGTGAATACCAATGTAAACAACAAACAAATTTGATCTTGTGTATCTTTAGTATATCTTGTGTGAAACTGTTACTATCACATTGTGTAAAATTATAATAAAATTATAAACTCAACTTAATAGGTTATAAACTAGAAGGTCTTTTTCAGTGATTCATTAAAAGGACCAGATCATAAGAGTCATTTGTGCGGGAATCTGACACTGACTATGTTTCTTGATTCATGAAAAAAGAACCGGTTAAAAAGAGTAACGTGATTATTTTTTTAATTTGTTTTAATGCTTCTGTACAAGACTGGGAATCTTGGAACACTGTTTTTTTGAATCTGACCCTGACTCTGCTTGGATGTTGTTTGATTCAGTAATAAAAACTGGTTAAGTAATTTGTCGTTTGTTTAATTAAGCAGCTGTGTTTAAACTGAGCTGTGACATTATAGCAGTTTAAAATAACCAGATTTCACATTTTAAAATGCTATTTCTAACTAACAGTTTGTTGTAAAGGAATTGGCTGTAATCTGTTGTATGTGTGTCTACCTGTAGCGACGCTTTCTGGACCTTGAGCGGGAGCGACTCCTGGAGTGAGATCGTGTGTAGGACCGCGATCTAGACCTGGATCTAGACCGGGACCGAGAAGCAGAATTTGGGGGCTTGGACATCTTTATATTCACAGTATCTGAAAAGGGAAATCACATAAACACAAAGCTGTCACACTCATACAGTAGTGTAGAAATGTGGAGAAATTTAAGTCCCCTAAAAATAAACAAACACAATTAAACCTTTATGACATTAAACCAGACCAAAAAACAACAGGCCAGCTAAACAGCATGTGATTTACCTGTTTGTCATATGCAAAACCAAGATTTACCAATACTTATTATATTTATGTCATCATTTACTCACCCTGGTCCAATCTGCATGCCTTTCTTGTCTTCTGTTAACACAACAATAGATTTTGACTTCCATGGCATGGTTAAAAAAAAAAATGGAATTAAATACTATGGAAGTCGATGGCTACCGTCAATTGTTTGGTTACCAACATTTTTCAAAACATCTTCTTTTATGTTCAACAGAAGAAAAAAAAAACTCATACAGGTTTGGAACAACATGAGGTGAGTAAATGATGACAGAATTTAATTTTTGGGTGAACTAACCCTTTAAGTGACCAACAACTGATATGCAGAACTGACTTTGAATTGCTGTTTTGTTACTGCTTTTTTTGACTAACTGAATAATTCAACAATGAAATTATTGTAAATTCAACTGTTGTTATTTATGCCATTATATTTATTAGGGCTGTAATCAATAAAATGTATTAACCCTCATTTTGTGTTCCAGTTTGACCTGGAGAAGATTTTTTCCCCCTGTAAATACTAGTTACTGTTATCACACTGGACTAAAACTTATTGATATTGCTCACACCGTGTATAACAACTCCCCCCCAAAACGGATCATTTTTGTACTTTGTTAAAACTTGGTCAAAATAAGCAGCCTCAATGTGACTTTGCAGTGGTGTAAAACATTTCTTACACAATACAATAAAATGTAATAAAAAAAATAAAACTGGCCATATTTAATTAAATCCTACAGGTTATGTTCATATTTATTTTTATGAGAATCTGTCCTGTTCTTTTAAAATTTAAGAAAAAAATAGGACTGTAATGACACTGTATTAATCTATAATCTAAATTATTGCATTTTTTTTTGTTTACGTCTTTGTTTTGAGCTTAATCTACTTTTTAAAAAGTTTTTTAACATCGTATCTACTATTTATAGGCCTAGCTCACAATGATTACTGTTATCCCTCCAGTAATCTACAGCAGTATTGATCATGGTCACCTGAACTAATTCCTGTTTACGGTAACTGATGCAATTCCAATACATTATTTGTCTTCAAACATACTTGCTTTCCTACCTGACAAAAATTTACGGTAAGTGTTTTTTTTGTTTGTTTGTTTTTACCTTGACCCACTATGGATGAATTCTGTGTACCGTGTGGACCAGATAAATCAAACATTAACAGAAAACAACTCTGAAAGTATGCAGCAGATAACCACAAAAATGAGAACCAAACTGACCCGATGAGCCAGAAAGCAGAGGGTGAAATGGTTTCAGATTCATAAACATGCAAAACCAACACACTTCCTTATAATATTGTGCAAATTTTGCATAAGTCATTTGCAATAAAAGAATGACGCATTTAGCCACTCTATTTGCAATATACACAACAGACTCTTGTTTTCATTTCTGACCAAAAGAATATATAGGCCTAGCTCGCAATGGCTTACACTGGCTGGTTGACTAAAACACTATGAGAGGTTAAAAATCTCCAAGCGCTGCTTTTCCAGACTGTTGCATTTATCTAGTAACATGAGACGCCCAGGTTAATAGATATGCAGCATTATTCTGTAGGATAAAGATCAGGGTGTGTCCTATAGCATGAAAAAGTTGGATTTGACAGTCAAATCAGCAACAGGAACAACTGCCAAGCAATTTTCACCAAGTCCTTTGGGGTAAGAGACAGTTCAGCC